>JANRMR010212585.1:0-18101 GCA_025434825.1 Bergia sp. 'catenularis'
CGCCAACATCTGAGCAGTTTCAGGATTAGCTTTGCTATTTGAAACTTAATAAAGATTAATGTTAATGTTAATTTCGGACTATTGGAACATCATATCGTAGTCCTATTATAGTGGACGATCTCTTTCCCTTTCCGTTTATTGGTGTAGAACAAAGTTGAGATAAGAAGGTGACCGGGGTCGTGCGCCGAGCTCTTTTCTACATCCACGTCATTGGCGACGTTTGCGTTCCTCAACTTTCCACAAAAAAAAAATCCTGATAATAGCTTAAAGTATCTTGAAAATGTTCAAAGTCTCGTGCTCTGGGTGTTGCATGTAGTTGGGTTTGACAAAAGCAAGATTCCCTCTTATTGATTGGTTTTGTTTCGAGTGGGCATAAGAGGCAACATTCGAGTAGAGTGTTACAAAAACGACGCGCAGTGACCCTCTGAAATTCTGCAAGCTTTTCGGCGAGGATATGGGCCACGCTTATTCGAGTATTTAGTATAAATTTGAAATTTAATTCGATAACTCTTCTCGTGATAACAGTTTGGTTAAAAGTTTGTTCAACTTTCAAGTGTCTTTGCCTAGGGAAAATAATGAATCAAATCGCTATTAGGCGGAAAGTGGTGAAAGCTGCAAAAGCTGCAAATGCAAGACTTCGATAATTGAGATCAGAAACTGAAACTCAGTTTAGAAGGTCTCACCGACTCACGAGCTTCTGTTCGTATTCACTCCTTTTTGTGCTACATAACTAACTCATCAATCATTTAACAGCTTCTTAAGAAAGTAATTAAAGAACACAGTTTCTCTGTGGCGGTCTGCTCTCTTTCCTCAGGAGCAGCGTGTTCTGTGCCGACTCTGCTCACGCGTTACGATCCCCCTATTGAAATGGTTCTGGTCACTGTTTGTTTTTCATTGTGGGCGTGATAGATGGATTTAAGTGATTACTTTTGAAAAAACTCGAATACATGAGTAGCTAATTATTTTACCACTCCTCCACCGTGTATTGACTACCGTCGTGAGACTGCAGGGGACTTAGCGTAGACCTCTCTGTAGAACTAGATTACAATCTGTTAATTTCTTTACCAAAAGCTATCAGGCTGTATAACAAGACAGCGAGTAAGTTTTCACTTAATTTCAGCCCACCAGTGCAACAAACATTTTTGGAAAATTTTAGTTTGGCAGGGACATCAGAATTGAGTTGAATTGGTTTGCCGGAGCTTATCTTTTGTCATTTACAAAAGTTAGGATTGTTATAATTTGGATATCGTAATTCAGGCATTATATATATTTACATCGGGCGCAGAGCCATCTGTATTTGTAGGTTGGCCAAAATGTAAGGAGTGCCTTTCAACTTTATTATAATTATGGTGTCGGTGTTTGATTTGTTTATGATTACTTAATTACCGTTATTACTTAACCATATTCTTTTTATCTGGAAAACCTCTATAGCAAAGATATTTTAATTGTTTTCATCACAAAAACTTAAAATTGAAACTGTAATCACGGGGTGTTTTCTATCGTCTCAACACTAAATTTCTACTCGAGCTCTTGCTTTTCTTTCATTGTCATGCTGTGGGGAAATGTCAGGTTTTGATAATTCAGAAGTATTTTAATGAAAGGTGCGAAGATATCTTGATGAACAAGCAAAAGACTTAAGAGCAGTTTAATTGATTTTCTCTTGACACTCACTTAGTCTTTCTCAATAAATCGAAATACCATCGTGAACAGCTAATTAAATGAAATAAACGGCTTTAAACACTGGCTGTGTTTCACGGAGAAATTTGCTCCTCGAATAAGTTATGGGGAGATATATTGCCACAGATTCGCAAACATGAGTTAACTGTAGAGTAATTTAGGGCTGGGCTGCAATCAACTCGCGACAGGAGGTGAATTGAATTCTGAAACCCATACACCAAAATGACGCATGGAATCTCTGCTAGATTTTAGCAAAAACCATAATCGTTTTCCTATCTGCAAAGTTACATAACGAATTTTTCTTGAGACCATTCACAAGTTCTGTCTTCTAATTTAATTAATGACCGTTCTTGAAAAGTCCAAAACAATTGCATCTCTTAACACCTTAATTCCCATCAAAGCTCCAAGAAAATTTGCACATTAAGGTGAAACGAAACCGATGCGGAGTATTAGTTTCACAAAATCTCCGTTATCAAGTGGGTAATGATTTGCTTGTTCAACCCGCTCTCTCGTGTTGCTTGTTCAAAACACGATTTGTCAGTTTCCAACACTATTGTTGGGACTTTGCCCTCAAACAGCCAACAGCGAACATGAAGAGAGAATTTGAGAGGGGAGTTTTCTGAAATGCTCAGGCGACCACGTAGACTAAATAGAAAAACGGATGTTAGTAAAGATGTCAAGGATGGCTTATTCTCCTAACTGGTTCCATTTGTTTTTGAATTCACACTTGTCAACACAATTCCACTTTACTGTAAACTTGTGTCTGGTCCATGAGGAGTTGGCTGTGAAGGCCAATATTCTCGGCAACTAGCCACATCAAAGAAAAATTATCCTTCCAAGGGAGACATTCGTAACATGCCAAACCTGACCACAGGAGTATAAAATGTTGCAGAGTGGTGATCAAGTTATCGCTCTTGTTGCCACATCAAATAAAAAAATTCTGCCACCCTTTTAGATTTGCATGTAAAAAATGTTCTGAAATTAATATAATTGCTGGGAAATGCTGATAAAACGCGAGAAAACTTTGGTTTGTCTTTGTTATTTCGAAACCAGCTAATGTAGCAACACCAATTATCCCTTTTTTTAATTTTAAATACTAAATTCACAGAACATCAAAAAATGAAACACCACAACGAAACGAAAGAAAGATTCTCGTATTTACTGAAGTTTCTTGTGTTCATAATGGAAATATTTATAAAAAAAAAGTAAATTAGAAAACAAAAATAACTTCCTTCTAAGAATGTAAGTAAGTAAGTAAGTAAGTAAGTATGTATGTATGTATGTATGTATGTATGTGTGTGTGTATCAGTGTATCTATGTTTGTAGGTATGTATGTAAAAATGTATGTATTATGTATGTATGTATGTACGTATGTATGTATGTACGTATGTATGTATGTACGTATGTATGTATGTATGTATGTATCTACGTATGTACATGTATGTATGTATGTATGTATGTGAACATCTACAACAAAATAAAAATCATTGCTACATTTTACAAAATAATAATTGTGTCTCTCTTAGAAAGCGGGTGCGCCACCCTATGTTTTTTTTTGCGTGACAACCAACTCGCACCTAGATATTTAATATATCCATTGTATAAAAATGTGAGGTAGTATGCCTAATTTATATAAAGTTTTATTGAATCTTGGACCATGCATGTGTGCACTTTGCATGGCAAACATTATTAAGCCACCGTTAAACTTCGGCAAAAAAAAATGAGCTCTACATGATAAATCCAACTAAAATGATTAATTCCAGGAATATTACGTCTTTACAATCCAACCTACGCCCACGGTTAACAATTCTCGTCGAGTATTTCACCAATACATCAACAACAAAACTTAAAGTTATAACCGGGGTCTTACAAAACTCTCTAGCGGCATATGGTTCTTTTAGCTGACATCGCTGAAATGCAAATATCGTGTAGCCATAAGCCCTGTATTTATAAGTCTTTATTAATAGCTGTCTACTATGGATAGCCACGAATAAATTGTTTCTAGTGCTTACCACATAATGATATAGACGACTGTTCACAACTAACGCAAGTAATTTTAAAAATGAAAATACAATACCAATTATATTTGCCCTTTTGATTCGGTTGGTAGTTACAAGTGATTATGGCTTATGAAAACAGTCAATATGTTTCTATCAAACTAGCTAATGGGTTCTGTAAAAATCACATTTTGTGTTGTGTGTGAGCTAAGAACTTTTTCAATCTGGACACAATTTGTTGTGAACTGCAACCTTTCAACATCTTTGACAACTGCTTCCGTAGCTAACCACATTTCCGCATTTCTCATATTACAACTCCAAACTGAAAATTTTGCTATCATAACTTAATAGTGCACTGAGCAGCCAATACAGTGACGTAACAAATCCATGTTGACAGTCTTGTCTGGCGCGCGATGAGAGTGACGATAAAAAGCAAGCCGAAATCGCAAATCCCTCAGTATCACGTGTACCCCGTGTATTTATGGTTTAAAGCAGTTTTCCCTAAGTAACTGACATTGGCCGCTTGGGCGAAAAAGAATGGAGAGACTCTCAGAGACGATCGTGATATTTCTAGCACTTCTCGTGCGCGATTCGTTGGCGAGTTGGTTGTTAGTGTTGGCGTTTTAATTTGTCCATTGCCTTTGGCTTCACTTTTTTTTTTAAAAAGTGAGCTTTTTTACGTTAATAATGATTTCTCTTGAATTGAAGGTGGTTGGGCATATCCTCTGTTGGCACAACGGCACCTCAGAATGTGACAGGTACTGGTTGTAAGAATGTTCCAGGACTTACCTCGCAACAACTATCTTTTTGCCAAAACAAGCCCAACCTCATCCCCAGCGTCAGCCATGGCGCTGTTCTAGCTATAGAGGAATGCCAGAGAGTGTTTCGTAAAGAACGGTGGAATTGCATCACGGTGAATGCTCCGTCGGTGTTCAGTGGGGTCCTTCAAGGTGGGTTCACAAGACTAATCCGTCTTAAGTGAAAAACTAACGCTCTCGCCAGCGTAATTGGTTTTTATTCTTGTCATTTCTGACCGACAATATGCAATGAACTTGACTCCAATTTGTTTTGCATGACAGGAAGCAAGGAAGCTGCCTTTGTTCACGCAATAACATCGGCTGCCCTCGTCCACTCGGTCAGTAAGTCTTGCAGCTCAGGAAACCTGAGTGAATGTACGTGCGACGACAGACAGGTAAGTCGAAGAGCTTCTTCCAGAGTCCGTTGGGAATGGAACGGCTGTAACGATGATGTCAACTATGGTGTTTGGCTGTCCAAGACTTTTGCTGATCCCGTGGCTAACGGACGCCAACTATCAAGGAAGAAGACGGCGATAATTGCCACAAACATCCACAATAATGCCGCGGGGAGATCGGTGAGTCCAACTATATCCCAACTTTAAGTTTAACATCAGTTAAGTTATTTACCAAGTTCCTTGCAAGATTTTGCCGAGTGTTCAGTAAACAACAGGCTTTTTCAAAGGACACAACAAAAACTTTTCTCGTCGTTTCTTTCTCCTGAAGATGGTATTTAGTAAAAACCAAAAATTGAAGCAAGTGTTCGGCTTCGCTCTTTTATAAGTAGGCTATAGTTTAACGCCGTATTGTTTTAAGGTTTTCGTCGATTGCCTCAAAAGTGGTTTTCGTTTAAGCAAAAAGATAAAGCTAAGTAGCAATGTCTTCTTGACTGACATTACTGATTTTACAGCTATAAATTACTCTCCATTTCTCTGAACGCACTAATACGTAATAAAAATACAGTCTCTCATGACCTTTGTTTTCACCTCGACTATATAAACCAAGACGTGATCTTTATCTCGAGTTGCTTAATTTATCACAAAGGCAAACTGCAAGGCCGAGTGACAACTAGAATAACGATTTCTACAGTTGAATGAACTTGTAGTAAATGATGCGATAACATTTTGTCTTAAAAGTGAGGCCACCAGGGTAGACTCATAGTAATTTGGTAGTGGAGCTATTTCCTTTCACAAATAGATATAAATAAACACGATCACGACAAGATTGTGTAAGACATAACAAGGCTGGCATTTTTCAAGAATGGAATAACTGCGCGGGATGTTGTGAACAAGAAGCTTTCATAGCAGGAACCCATATTAACTTCGATCCAATTACTACACTCTCGACTGACCGGAAGACTTTTTAATATACTCTCCGTTATTTGGCCTTATTTGCACCGATTGTAGAAATCAGGAAGTCCTACACTGTCGGCTACAAGCAATAAGTTCTCGGTTTATTTTCCGCAACTCCGAAGTTTCCAACAGCTTCACGCTACAACAGTTCAATCGAAGATTAATAGCCTCACACCAACATCAGTATAGGACGTTGATAAAATAGTAACTAAAATCTTTTATAGCTACAAGTATCATCATTCTCAACGAAAGTTTATTGTTCTGATATTCCGTCCAGAAATGTTTATCCGTCTGATTTGCAGAAACAATGACTCAGTTTTGTTTAGAAAAAAGTAATAATCTGACCAATAGTATGTCAGTGGTGACTGCTTGCGACTGCGTACATTCAGTTATCTGTGGGAAAACTTGAAACGAGAGCTGGGCGAAACCGGTCGCGTGAATTTCCTTTGACAAATAAATAATTACTGAAGGAGTGTCGAGTCGATCGTCTGCTTTAGCCATGGGCTATTTCAAAATTCATACAATTTTTTTTGTGATTCCTGGATCTTTACAATGTGTAGCTTAAATGACACGAAACTCTATTGGTCACAACGAACCACTGTTGGTATAAATGATTACTATTTCGAATTGAAGAGGCGTTGACTGTATGTTATCTACTTTTAGCCACTTTTCACGTCTTTCACACCATTGATTCAGTTATCAAAAATGCAATCAAATTTACCCTCAGACGAGGAGAACGTTTGGAAACAATTACCTCTATCAATGTAGTCAGATTTCTAATTGGCGAAGAAAGAGAAATTTTATTAGTCAAATGTTATGGCTAATTCTTTGGAGGAAATTCCCGCAATTTTCAGAAGTCTACAGCCACATAAATCAATTATAGGTTCTGGAATAATAACTGAATAAGGTAGCCAAACAGCCACAAGAGATGATTGATTCTGCCGAAATTTTATGTGCAGGTTAATTAATAGCTAGAGCATTTCAATAAGTTCACTTGCAGCCCGTATATTTAACGTGCACACGCACAACAAACACGAGCCACGAGACTTGATTCGATTTATGGACAGCGCGTTGGCCTACGGCTACAACAGGTTCAGGACGAGACAATGGGCTGAACGATTAATAAGCACTCGCGCTGTTTTCTCTCCGGCCCCTGACTTAATGGATTTCAGCTGATAATGTTTCTATATCATCTTTCTTCATGATACATAAGACCGATCCTGGTTCATTTGTTTTTAATGTTTGAAGCATTTAATAAAAGAGAAATGGCGAGGATGACATCCTGTAATTGTTTTCTTTGCACTTGTTTTCTTAGTCTTATAATAAATACAACTTAACTCATTGAATTTTTGAAAGTTGGGTAATATTAATAACTTTCGTCTTCTTCCAAAGGAAATACTTCTAGTAATCTCGGGGACTCGAGAGTGCTAGTATGAGAAAGTGAAACACGAAAAAGCTGCAAAACCCATTAGGAGAGAGCCCAAAGCAAAGAGCATGAGTGATTTTACGGCTGTTCGGCATCACGGAATACATCATAAAAAGTCTCAAAACCTCTTCAATGTTCATTAGCCACAGACTGATTTATTTCTGCGATAGCTCCTTACGTGAAGAACAAAAATAACAAACAAAACGGAAAGAGAAACTACTAGTGTATTACCGCGAACTATTTAACATCTAACAACTGCATCCCGACCTATTTTGGAAAGTGAATCATTGAAGACCTCCTCTGGTTTTTGATTGCATTCAGACGATACCGGGGTTATCTGTTTTGCTCAATGTAAAGTGCCTATCCAACTACCCTCTCAGTCTAATTAGAATTTCATGTGTGATACCGTCAGACGTAAGATATAACACAGTTATGTTCTTATAAATCCACAAAGTGCACTCTCTCTTTTGAAACCATCTGGCTAAATCGTAAGCTTCAAAGTTTGACAAGTAAATTTCTATTTTTGCAAAGAGGGTTTTGAATGACAGATCATTGAATTATTACATTCAAAATAGTGAAATTAAATAGTTGAAGCAAAAGTTAATGAGGCAAATAAGCTAAAAACTTTCAGCAATTGCTTTCATTCCGATCCCTATGTTTGTCGATCGTATACTATTCCTAGCTAACTTCCCCACAGACTATTATTTTCCTTCGCTGTGAGAGGTCTGTTTTTTTTTAAAGATCAGTTATCTGCTTTCTCATATGCAACCCTTGTCATTTGGAAAAAAGCAAATTTTAAAACTTGCATGCTGGTCTGACACTTTATTATCAAAGAGTAGTCAGTTTATGAAGATTGTAGTCAAATTTTCAAGATCGACCAATGGCCAGCAAGTTCTCATACCGTTATGTAATACACGGCCACGATCGTCAGCGTTTGAGATTTCTAAAGCAATCTGGAAGCTTCTATTTATGACGATAGAAATCCCAAAGATCAAAGATTTTGTTCTCTGTGTAATCAATCAAAATAGAAAATGAAAATCTTCTTTTCCTTGTGACTGTTCTAAATACGAAAACCTAATGATATATTTAGTTACAAGATTAAATAACAAAGTTAAAAGCTTTTTGAACATGCAATTCTGGCTTCAAAAATCTAAAAGAAAGTGAAGATAAATCAATCCATATTTTAGCATGTTTTGTAGCACCACTATTCAGCCAATAATGCTGAAGTTCCATTGTACTTGCAAGTATTAAACACTAAAAACATAGTTTAATACTTTTCTTATAACACATGTACCCGTGTCTGGCCGAAGGAATGTACATAGATATATTGACCTTTTTTAAAATTTAGTTCCAGTTTTTTTAAAAATTTATTTATTTTATTATTATTTGATTTTATTTGCGCTTTATTTACAAGATTAGTTACAATGATGTGTTTAAACTGATAGTTCCAGTTTAATAGCTTTAGTAATTTCTGTCAAAAGAACATGTTAATGAAGCTTATATTTACATTTACTCCAGCATTTCAATGTCAACAAAAAAACTTATTATCGATGTCCTTCGCAAAGTTTCTTCACAGTTTGTAACATATAGAATTCTTAAGCCGGATTTCTGGATACATCCATTATCGTTAAACACACCTATAATCTTAAGGTTTGCTGAATGATAAACTACTACATACACTTATGTTAACCAGCATATTTCTAAAAAATGTACAAAACGTGTCGATTAGTCCGTTTTACTAATCGCTTAGCAAATACATTTTTCAGATGCGGTGGGACATTTTTGTTTGTTTAGTCTGTTCCAGAATTGATTCTTTTACTCGGCAAAGTTCATCGATGAAGGCTTCATGACGACACAGTCAATTCACTTAAGTTTCTTTTGTGTAATTTGTGGACTATTTTTAAAACTTTGACTACGGCTTTTTCCATTGGCCCATTCTTTGAAAAGGCTGTTTTTATTATTTCCAAGGGTCATTTTTGGGTTGGAAATGAAAGAACACAGGGCAGTTACCACTTCCGGTGTTATAAGCTTCTATTTCTATTAGTGATTTCATGTAATCGATATAATTGTGAATAACTCTTTAATTATTTTGAATCATCCCAGCTGGCTTCCACCTGCAACTAATATCATAAATAAAATAAATAGATAAAATACATATCTGATTAGGACTATGTAAAACTATCATTATGGTAATGCTAAACATTTTGAGAAAAGACAGATGGACATACTATGCAATCAATTGCTGTGTACCGTTCAATTTACACACTTATTCATGTACATATAAAGAGGAAAAACTTTGTGAGAACAATGAGGCTCAGATCGCCTAAAATTTAATTGAACAATTTAAGAGAACAATCCTAAGCTGGGAAGAAATGGAGAAAATTCGGGTCGGAACCATGAAAAGCCGCGCTAAAATGTGTTTTCATTTGAATCTTGCTGCCATGATTTAAACTCTGACGCGGGGTTGTGTTAATTTTAGTTTTGTTTTTTAAACTATAGCAATCTTATTTATTTTTCAAATAAGAACAATTTAAGAACAATTCGAGTACATCTGAAATGTTCAAAAGGTTACAGGAAATGAACCTCAGCCAAAATATCTGGTTCTTATCAGTAAAAAAACATGTGGTTGTTGTTTTTGTTGTTGTTTATTGGAGTATTGTTGTTGTTGGAGTGTTGTTATTTTGTTGTCGTTGTTGTTGTTGTTCTGGTTGTTGGAGTGTTATTGTTGTTTTTTGTTGTTGGAGTATTGTTGTTGCTGTTGTAGTTGTTGTTCTGGTTGTTGGAGTGTTGTTGTTATTGTTATTGTTGTTCTGGTTTTTGTTGTTGGAGGGTTGTTTTTGTTGGAGTGTTGTTGTAGTTTTTGTTGTCGTTGTTGAGTTGCCGTGAACCAAATGTAGAAGTATGCTCTGTAATAATAATACACTTCAGTCTATTTAAAGTTCTAAAAAATTTATCCAGCTCAATTTAACTGCCCTAACGAAAGGCTAACCCTCGAAACGTCAGCTTTCCACCCAACCTTACGGCGAAAAACACACCATATCAACACTTGTTGATCAAATCTTATATTCAGTTTACTCACCAACGCATAAAGCTTCCTTTTTTCAGAATAAGTCACCCAGTTTTAGTTATTTGTTAAACAGCCTTCGTTAATAATTACAAAAGGAAGGAAAGATTCTGACAGCATGGTTAGCTTGTTTACAAAACCATTTCAATTCGCCTGCATGCCTTCCCACACAAACACACGTCCTGCGTGGAAGATGATGGGATTAAGTGTTGTTTGTAGACTTATAGCCTCCTTCCTCCAAGTTTAACCCATCCTTTGTCAGGAAATTCACATGCTGAAAGACACCAAGATAAGCTCGTAACTATAACGAAATCAACAAAAATATCCCTTCAGAAATGAAGCCATTGACAACAAAAAGAGGGTTCATCGGTTTAAAATCATGTTAAACTGCGACAAAACATCTTGTTTCTGAAAACGACAAGAAATCTAGTGTTGGAGATTTGATTTTTACCTCAGTTGTGAACACACGTCATTTATAAACTCACTAGCCAGCGTAGCGGCGTTAAGGGTAGGGGAAAGAGGGAAGGGTGGAAGTGATTTCCCCCCTCCCTCTTCTTTTTCTTGTCCGTCTCCCACTCTCCCCCATTTCCCCTCCTCTTAACGTCGCTACACAGGTTATAAATTCAAATTTGTGTTGCACCGTTGATGCACATATCATGCACAAGGCACTAAATAAAACGGCTTTTTAAAGCTTTATTTTCTGCCGTTAGCAATGTTTTACGAGGTACCTATTTTGATTTGTTTAGCAAAATTAGTTGGAAAAGGAACGAATTGCACAACATTTGAAGTGAAGGCCAAGCAAAATAAGATCTGTGGTTCCGGTCACCAAGTTTAAATTAGAGATCTTGATTCGATACTGTGAATCCACTTGTCCTCTCTTTTGGAGCTAGTTTAATATCACGGGTGTCAATGCAGTTTATATACATTTGCAAATGACGGTCTACGTTGACTTTGACAGACCGTCATATACACGTAATATATACTAATAACTTGCGGTACACACTAACTAGTTTGTTTGTTTGTTAAATTTCTTTTTCAAAACGTACAGAAAATGCTTAAATCCTCAACAGAAAAAAAAAACATAGACTTGATTGTTATAGATAAACGATGGATATACAGTTGCCTTGATAATAAACACTGGCACGGTAATCATTTTGTAATTATTGTATAATATATTTTTAAAAGTCTTTTTGTAAAATGCTGGAAACAACTTGACGAGCTAGTTTTATTTGATAAAACTGCGTGACATAAAAAACAGTCTTTCGATGTTTTACTAAATCAGTGAATTATTGTGACATTTTCCGAAGGAATGACTGTACGTACGTTCAGATGCATTAATGATAATCAGTATCAATTAAGCCTACAGGCTGTGACTGACAGGCCCATATTTTGATCCTTATTAAGAAAAACATTAACATAAAATAGAATATTTAATACCCTTTCTCCAACTCAATTCTTTTTAAGGTATGTGACCGGAACCGTAGATATAATTTTAATTTAATTTAATTTTAGTTCAGTGCGTGGGTTTATAATATGTAGCCCCAGGGAAATAGGCTGTTGTTTCCATTGCAGAAGGAATCTAGCAACTGAAGTGAAAGTAGTGGATAATTTTGGTTTTTTAAAATAGATTTACACCAACGGAAACTCTGGTAAAACACTTGTTTTACTATTTGTAATGCAGCACAGCATTTACAGAGTTTCGCACTAAATAATCCAAACACTTCTGTAGTAGTATTGATGATCCTTCCGTAAGCTCACATTGCCATTGGTTCATACGAAAACTCAACCTAAAAGAACTCTCAATCTGAAATTTTACTGAGCTCTGAGTTTTCTTTTACCACTCTTTTGCGCCGTGAAGTGAGATTTTGTGTCTTCAAAATGGTCCTTAAAACGACCAAATTATAGGCATGTTACGTAGTATCTTGGGAATTTCTGTTGCAATTATAGAAAAATGTTTGAAAAAAGTCACGAATGGCTCAGGCGAAAAAACGTTATTTTTAGCTACCTTTTACAATAAATTTTTTGTTTCTTTGAAAGTATAGTTATCTGGATTAGTACAGATACCCTTTACATCAATAATTTCGTTTTCTGTACTTAAAATTTTGGTAGAAATTCTTTTATGAACACCAAAAAATCATTGAACGTAGCAAATAATTTTCTACGGGTCAGCGATTGTCAAACAAATTAATCCCGACCTCACCATTCCTCGCCTTAAACCAGCTATAACATCGTCTTCTAGCTGTCTTAAAATAGAAAACTTTCTCATAAAAATAAAACTGATTCGTGTGAAACTGAAAAGTATTTGTAAGTTCCGTGTCTTTGTAGATACCATATACTCTAATTCCGAAACCTTTCGTTTCCTCTTGATAACAGTTTTGTCGGAATGTTTTTTGTTTCTCCCACACACTCGTGACTGTTTGGTAACTCACTAACTGCCTTCTATGCACATGAAATACAGGCGGGTTTCGGTTGACATGACGTCATTGTTAAAATTTTGACCATATACTGAAGTCATCTTCAGGCTTCAACGAAATAAATTCATAATTCGATGGAAGAGGGCACAATTAGTTGCCATTGAAAATTTTATCGTGATATATTGTATAATTTCGGAGAAATGAACGTTTGAAATATTCCGAATCTAAAGAGATTTTTATAACTAGAAGCAACTTTTTCCTCCCGTCCAGTCATACTATATCTGTAATTTTCAACGTTTTTTAAGGTTTTCAAAGACGTATTACTCCAAAAGTATTCAATATATCGAGCTTAAACTTTGGTTAGTAACAGCTGCGCCATGTTTTTTCGATTTAAGGACAGTTTTTGTTTAACTCTTACACTGTATTATACTAATGAAACAAATGAAAAGAATGACGTAATCCACCTATTTATAAACTACGCCGAAATGAATATATAAAGATTCGGCTTCCATAATAAACCCAAGGAAAATAAAGAAACAGGAAGCAACTAGTCATGAGTCAGATGACGTTCAATTAATAAAAATTCATCTTAATGTAGTTAAAATTGTAAGTTGCAGATATACTGTTCATTCTGAGACCTGGCGTGGTTAAACGGTTTGTTTTCTTCCAATAAATGCGCCGCACTCTTGTCAAAATCTTGATACATAATGATGAAGAGTAATTTTGTATCTCTAATATGTAAGGACTGAGCCGTCATGCTAAATAACATAACTAAAGTTAGACCTATTAACAACAATCGAACGAACCTGATTTTAACAAAGAACACTTCCCGGATATTTACGTCATCAGCCTACAATTCGGACCCAGATCCCAGACAATTTTTGAGGCCAAGATTACAACTTTGAATGCCAAATACTTTAATTTTTTTCAGAAAAAAATTCTTTCTCCCATGGTTTACTGACAACGACCAAAATATTTCAGCAGAAAAAAGCAATTAGAGTCGTATGCATTTTAAATGAAACTACTCTTAACAATTCAGTCAAATGTAAGTTCTAACTCAGACACTGGCGTAGTTTGGAGAACGATTTTTCTTAAATATACCCAAGAGCATGTTAATTGCAGTTCTAGGATAAGATCGGCGTAATATCAATACACATATATGTGTAAACAAACAGTGATGAACTTTAAAAACAGTTACTCATTGCCGTATTGGCACAAATCTGTCTGCTCACAAGTCATTTTGCCGGCTATTTTTAAACAGTTGCATGTTGCAGCCACAAACGGCATAACTGACTTTCGTATGTAGCTGCAACATGCAGCTCGATAAGAAATGTTTAGTTAACTGTTTTCTTCGATTCCCCATGCAGTTTTCCCTAGCACTCCAATTTTTGCGACAATGTTGCATTGCTTTGCCAAAGATATTCGCAAGAGGAATTGCATTTTCTTAAAAACATAATCTATCACTCACTCATTGTTTACACGCTTCAGCTTTTTTAATATAAGAACCAGATATTTTGACGGAGGCTCATCGTTTTTAGTTTTTTAGGCTTTTCAGCCCCAATTTGTTCTTAACCTGTTCTTATTTTTATAATCCACAATGTTGTACCGAAGATGTCTATTCAACTCAAGTGTCATGTTGCCAATTTCAATCTGTTTGGACGTTGAAAGTACAAGTTCATTGATCGACGGACAGATTTAATTCTGTACATTTAATAGTTGAACAAAACACAAGATGTGAAGTTGATTAGTTTTATATGGTTAAAAATTTAAGAAAGAAAATTAAAATAAATGTTGCGCAAACATTAAAACTTTGGCGTTTTATTACTGATTTAGGTTAAGTAACGAATTTTAGTACATCGTCAGTGACTCCTCAGATATTACTTAAATTTTGGGCGATTTGAGCTTCATTGTTTTCATAAAGTTAATCTTTTTTAAAAAATGGCATGCCTGTATTTGATATTGTAAACTATCAAAACTGGAAAATATAAGTAGAAAATTGTAACGTGCGGCCTTGCACAGCTAGACACTTTTTCTATTTTATAAAAACCCAATTAATTTTAGTCAGTTATTAAAAATATGATTTAGTTTGGCAAGTTTAGCCTCAAGTTGTTCGGAAATTGCTCTTATCTTTGTACATTAATTAAGTACATTCTCATTTTTTTTGTGTACCATCGCCCGAACTACCCAAAATTTCGAAGATCTGCAAGAACATAGGGTTTCTATTGATCTGAAGCTCGCATAAAACATGAAACAGTAGAAGTCCACGTGTAAAATCCTACATTGTTACTGATCAGAACTTACAGGCTAAATATATCTTGGAAATAGTCACCATTAGCTGACGTTCAGGGGCGGATCCAAAAATCTTGGATTTCCTCAAAATCCGTCCCTGACATAAGCTATCATTAGATAGCAAATAAATAAGAACCTATCGCAGGTTCATAATGGAAAAATATTGGTTCTTGACTTAAGCTTCTGAGAAACGGAGATACAATTCCATGCAAGTTTATAACTTGTGTTCAGCTTGCGCTTCGTTTGGCCATCAACCTTCGTTGACGTACACCGACTTTCAACAATCTGAATTTGAACACAAGTTCTTCATCATTTGATCTCACTACATTAGCTTGTTGGTAGTCAACTTACGTCCATGCAAATCGGTGGCTAAACGAAGCGCATGTGTGTACGAGGTTATTACAGTCGTTAAGATTTCTGACTGCCAACCAGGAGGTCCCGAGCTCAAGCCCCGGCCTGGCCGGGGGTTGAACTTTGTGTGACCTCCATTTGCCACACCGTCCGCAAACAGGGACGTTAGCCGTTGGTCAAGTTCCCTAAAATGTTCGGGGACTGAAAAGAACCCAGGCACTTCTCCATAAGAGTAGGGTATTAATTCCCGGTGTTGTTGTAAGGGCCACATGGGAGAGTGTGTCTTATGGATTCGATATGGATGTAAATGTGTTACCCTCGATAAACCAAGTGTCTTTACCTTTTTTCACTTTATCGCAAGTTTGAAAGTCAAAGCCTGTACTTACTTGCGATTCTGCTTGGCCAGAGCTTTACACGCGGGTATTTAGTGTCGACAATCGTGACAACTTAACATGCTCCTGGAGCTAGCAGGGAAGCTTTCTTTCGGGAAACAATAATAATTTCTAGCAGGTTTAGCTACAAATATGTTGATATTTGATTGGAAATTTAAGATAGAGAAAGTTTTATAATTTACTGAGATAATTATGTATAAAACAACAACAATTTACGAGGTTGAATCTGCCAAAGATATGAGTACACTGTTCCTCAGGCAAAACTATCTGGCTAGCTTATAGTTATACTGTTTTGTCACTTAAAAAAATAACTTTATTATAGTATAACCATACAAATAAATAATGATATAAGCTTGCATTTGTCAGTATTCCTCAAGTTCAAGTTTGATTCCTTCAGAGGGGTTGTTTCACGGTGTGATTGGGCAATCTTTCTATCTTTTGGCAAAAGACGTATCAAATACAAAAAAAAAACATTGCTTGAAATAGATCAAGGACAATTCTGCATTTAACATTGAAAATATGGTAAGGATGGCTTAATTTCAAGGACGATTGAAACGGATTACGGTTATGATTGAAACGGATTACGGTTATGATTGAAACGGATTACGGTCATGATTGAAACGGATTACGGTTATGATTGAAACGGATTTAGAGTAGGCCCGTAGGATAGATTATTGTCTAATATGAACATTGTTAGTGTAACACCAAAATGCAATAAGTCCTTGTAATTCTGGTTGTAATAGGGTGTCTTTGTCAAAGTAAATCGCTTCCGTTTAGGCCACTTAAAAAAATATCCCGGTTTATCATCACAAACCTTCCAAAATTTAGAGAGGGAGGGCGCTTTTTTTTGGTGTTTTTTTTTGGAAGTCTGGCACTTTGGTCTCATACACTTCTACTGAGTCAGTTTGGAAGCAACTCTGAAGTAGCATCCATCAAATTAAGCACAAACACAGTACTCAGTAGAATACAATTGCTATACACGCATGTTTATTTTCAAGCAATCTCTTGCATATGATTTCATACCTGATCTGAAAAGTCAATGTTATCAAAAATTATCGAAATCGTTTTTCAGTGTTTCTTTTTCCACAAAAGACTATTCAAGATTTCGTTAGTCATGCATTTACTTTATTCAAAAAATAAAAAAAATGTCAATGCGCTGGGAAAAATCAGTGCGCGCTCTGATGATAAACCGGGATATCTTTTCAAGTGGCCTTATATACTTTGGATAAAAATGAAAGAAAATATTTTTGGAAAGCAGCCGTTTTCTATGGAACAGCTGTAAAACTTCCCCTTTAGACTTTTAAAATGGGTTTAAAAGAATACGACACGCCTATTAAAAAGGAGAAACATAAATTGTGAAGTTGCAGAAAGTGCAACGGGCTACCACAAGTGTGGTCACTGTAAGTGTAAGTGTATTTGACCTGTTTACCGTACGTCATATCAACGTTTTAGCGATTGCTGGCAGGGTGCCGTTGGAAATTGATTTAAACTGAGCTTAAGTCATTTTTTACGGTCAGACAGAGACTTAATGACTCCATATAAGACACTGTAAGTAGTGGACTCGAGACCTCAGCCTGTATATCAAATTAAAATACTTTTGAAAGAACCAGACAGAAAAGCGATAAAGATCTAGTTTATAAGCTTTAGAACCCAATTATGGAATTAGTAATAGATTTCCGGCTGCTTTCGAATTGCTGTATACCATTCAAAAATTATGTTCCCAAATAACACATTTTTCAACACCTATCATGACAAGGTACTGAAATCAAGAACATACTTCCATCAAATTATAACACAAATGTTATTCGTTACATCTGCAGAGGCAGTCCCTCTTTTTTATTCATCTCTTTTTTAAAAAAATGCAAATACGCTTTGCCGGTTTTTCTGTGAGAACGAAGTGATAGTCTAATATAATGAACAGCTCCTTCAATGACTGGACTCGGAAGTACCTGAGTTTTCTTTTATCAACACATGTTGTCGGTATTGTACTCCACTGAAGCAAAGCGAAAACTAAGCTTATAACATTGGCTTAACTTCGACCAAAATTTGGCCTTCTTCCCGCAACTTTAGGTGTATTGTGGATGAAATGCTTCAAGCCTACAAACTGCTTTTCAAGTTTGAAGAAGGAATCGTCGTCCTTCATATAATATACAACTGCTAAACTAGGCCTTAAATTAAGCCAAGTTTTACTAAAATGAATAACAAGGAATCTCATCGGATGTCCGCTTTAAGTGACAGAACATAACAAATGAATTAATCAAGTTCTCGTCAAAACATTTCATCGCTTAAAAACACATCGCGACCAGAACCTGGTAGAAACGTGACTCTTGTCTCAAATACATGTC
>JANRMR010212696.1:0-18094 GCA_025434825.1 Bergia sp. 'catenularis'
AACTGGTAAATAAATGACATGGTCAATTAGGAATGTGGCATTATGTGGAAAGAGAATATCATTCTTTGCACCCTTAGTATCAGCGCTGTTATTAGCAGTTCTGGAGTTAACACCATTCTTGACACAACTGTCATGTAAGGCACTGTGTGGTTGTAATGCCGGAGCAACTTTGCTGTAGCCTTCCATTTTCGCATAACGCCCTTGCTCTGTTTCTAAAGATGGAATGTTAACAAAGCAATGTCCATCAGCAGATGCTGCTCCAATCTCAACATCTGACAGCATACCTTTTGGCAGAGTGAGGTTGGTTGGGGTCTGAGGTATACTGGAGTTTGACTTGTCTTGCCGTGCATTGCATTCTGTGGTGCTGCAACACTTGCTTGTAACAGACTGGGTTCTCTTTACAGTGCGAAGCTGAGTAGCACCAATGTATGCTTCGATTCCTTCCTTTTTAAGTGCTCTACATACCTCAGCTGGGTTGTCCTGTGAACATGAAAACATAATTAAATCAGGGTTTTCAACAAGAATTGGAATAGGTGGTAAAAGTTGAGGAGTAAGCAGAGAGGGGACTTTTCATGTTGAATGCTATTAGTAAACAATGAAAGTAGACAGTAAATTCAGTGACTTTTGTTGGCCACTGGTTCTTATTTAAAACCCTGAATTAAATGACTATTACTAAAACAAAAAACTTCAGTATTCTTAATTATTCAAGCTGTTCCTCTTTAAAATGTATTTGTTATTATAATTTAAATTTTAGCTTTTAAAAATATATTTATTATTTCAGTGATACACTAAAAAAGCAAAATTTTTGTAATTAAATGAAGTCATACATAAACATAAATGCTGTAAAAAGCATGTCACCTCTCTTTATCATCTTGTATTTTTCCACATTTTATAAAAACCTTCATATTCTGAAAATAGGTAAGTTGATAAAAAAAACTCAAAATAACAAATGCAAAAGATGAAAAAGTTAATTTGTTTGCACTAAAAAATGAACTATCTTTAGGCCTATAATAAATATTTATTATGTGTTAGACATACAATCTGATGAGACAGTAAACTTCACAATTTGTTTGAAACATGATTTGAAACTTGTAGTATAATCAACTACATTTACACAAGTTTACCAAATACTCTTACAAGCGAGATCTCAGTTCACACATATTGGCACTACATACTCGCCCTCGTAAACTTTCCACTGTTATGGTTCCCAAAACACCCCCAAAATTTTCAGGACAAGTCAAAAAAATTATTTGCAGATACCACTGAATTAAGCAGTTTTTGCATGGGCACTTCCATCTTTTCCAGGAAAGTAGCAAGTTAATTTTTCACAGAATCTATTGAGAGAATCTAATCATCAAGTAGGGGAACGATAGCTTGCTTTGCCTGCTGATTTGCTCACAGATTTGCCGCTCTCCCATAATCATTTATTTCCATCACACAGCTCTGCAGAAATTAAGAGACTGCTTGCAGTCCATTCAAAACAGTGACACAGAATAAACGATTTGCCGAGAGTGGTATTTTTTTGCAAAACATTTTAATGGAATGTATGCATGCAACCAAGCATGCGGTCTTCCAACAAAATGTCCGCTACACAAACCCGAGCCCATTAATAAAACAAAACCACGTGGGTTAAATTACAACTGTGTCTATGTTTTGTTCTTCAAGTGCAGCTCTTTTGCATATATCATATCATGTATCATATTGTGACATCTGTATCAAGATAATTATGTATCATTTTGTGAAAAATCATATTGTTGCAGCCCTAGTATATACAAACATGTAATTATACTAGGGCTGGGACGAAGGCCAAAAAAACCTTTGATGGTTCAGTGGGGTTTTTGAACAAACCTTCAAACCTTTGTTCAGCAAGTACTTAATAAAACACTCTCAATCTCAAGTCCTGTGAAATAAACATGACAACTTGATTGGTTAATGTCTGTTACACCTGTCACATTGTTCCTAATCATGATATGAATCAAATTATCAGTCAGAAGCTGCAACTTCTCCCAGCTTTTTCTTTTTCTTTTCTCAGAAATTAGGGTATTTTTGTCATAATATGCCATTGTTCTGCATAAATTTAAAACTACTGACCAAAGAAACAAAGGCTGACAAAAACCTTTGAAGGCCATGTGAAAAAAACAAAAGTTCAAAGGTTCATCCCAGCCCTAAATTATACACACATATACTCACCACCAGGACTGGAAATAACCAGTAGTTACCAACTTTGGCATTGCCACCTGGAACAACTACACCATCTGGCATTCGCTCTCTCACATAGTCACCCTTCATCCTGCAAAGTCTGAAGTCTTCTTCTTTTGCATTTGTTATTCGTCTCAACATCAACGCAAGCAGAGCTGCAGAAGGCTGATAGCGCAAACTTGTCATAAGATTTCCTGGGAAGCCACGCAGAAATGATATAAACAACTCTTGGTATTCAAACCTCAGTAGATGAAAAATGTTTATTCCTACCCAACGAATGGTAGGACTGTTCATTCCCATCATTATCACTGAATACTTGATCAGTTTCTGAAAGTATGTCAGGTGTGTTTGACAAGGATAGCTTTCTAGCTTTGCTCGCATTTTTAATAAGATCTGGGGATCTCTAACCTTGACAACTGCTCCACCCAAAGCCGTATTGTATTTGATTGATCCAAAACTAAAAAACACCAAGTCTGACTTCTTGTCACCTTTCATTTTCAAACCATGAAAACACTCGGCACAATCCTCCAAAACATATAAACCATAATATTTTGCAACTTTGAAAACACTCTGGAGGTCAATCCACTTGCCGTATATATGTGCCGCAAGAATTGCCACAGTCTTATCAGTGATGGCAAGTTCCAGTAGTTCTTCCTTTGGTGACAGAGTTTCAATATCAACATCAACTGGAACTACCTTTAAGCCATGGTACTCTGCTATTTCTGTCATGTCTGGGATATTTATGGCTGTGTAGACAATTTCTGAGCCCTTTGGAAAGTTCATAGCAGTGAGAAACAGATCAAAAGCTGACCTCACTGATATACATGCAAGCCACTGCTTTGAACCTCCAAACACATCTTCGACCCTTGCCTGGAACTTTTTCTTGTCTAGATCGGAAAAAGTATAACTGTATGCTGCCAAGATATCTTTCCATGTACAGTCTGAAAATGGGCAAGAAACTATGTTATATTTTACAAAATCATAAACATTTATTCAACTATTTTGTTTTCATCATTCATATAAAATGAAATAAAAACATTTACTGCTTTGGTACATGTATTAATGACTTATAAGCAAGACAGAGAATAATTATAAACAATATTTAATTTCAGCTCTACATAATTATCAAACCTCCAATTCAGCCAGAGTTTATGTTCACGATTCATAAAATTTTATGAAAAAATGATGCAGCTTAAAAGCAACTGTGTTAACTATCACAGAATTTGTTCAGGACAACTGGAACGTCACTGCTATGTAGCATAACCTAGCAATGAGAATGCCCTCATTAAAAATTTGTTTGTCAATATAAGGGGAGTGGGGCTAGAGACCATTTTTACTTAAATGTAGGTACCTTGACTTTAAAACATTAATAACTGTCACAGAATTTTTTCAAACCAACTGCAAAGCTCTGCAGTAAAGTGTAAAGTGTAATTTAGTAGGAAACCATTCTAGACTTGAATGCCTTTGTTCAAAAATTGTCTGTCAATGTAAGGGGAGAGGTTTAGAGACCATTTTTAATCCAACATCACGAACTGTGACTTTCAGCTGTTAAATACTGTTGCATAATTTGATGAAACCAACTGCATAGACAACATGTATTGACAACATAGCCTGACTTCGTAGCAACCTACTCCAAGACTCAACACATTGATTCAACAATTTCCGTAAACATGAAGGTGCAATAAATGTCTAAAACCTCGACTTTCAAAAGTCAATGACTCACATTATTTTTTAAACCAACTGCAATGACACTACAGTATAGCACAACCTTGTAATAACCCATTCCAGACATGAGCACATTGATTCCAAAGAAATTTTAATTATCAGGGAGGGGTGTGCTAGGGACCATCATTACTAAAATATATTGAAACCTGTCTTTCAAACGTTAGTAATAGTCACAACATGTGAAATGTTGGCTCAAAGCCAGATTCTTCTGAAAATAAAACAATATATTAAATTCTCAAATGAAAATTTAAAAGCCAGACTTCTTGGTATTAGGGTAAGCATGTAACCTATCCCAACCCTTATGTTTGCAGACAATTTTTGAATAAAGGCATTTATGCTTGGAATGGGTTCTTGCAGGTGCAGTGCCTAAATTGCAGTTCAGTTGCATTTGCATGCTCGTTGAATGTCGAGACTCGTGATTCTCGAGGGAAACCATCCTAATTAAACGTCTGATATTTTGTGAGATATATTCATTTGTATAGCACTAAATTAGTAAATACTTTTATGAGATTTTATAATCTGAGACTAACAAATAAATCTGAGACAACTACCTATTAATTACTTGGTTGTTTTCTCCAGGGCCAGGCAGATACTAATTTTAAGTTCTGTACTTACCTATGTAAAGACAACCATGACTCTCCGGTAACAATGCCATACTATCAAGTTACTTGATGTCAAATGAGTGTCTTGAAGCGAAGAACGAACAAATGCTACGTCAATCTAAATACTTTTAAACACTTTGATGTCGGTTGAGGGCGTCAACCACAACTTTCACTATCAGACAAAAAACGACTCCAGCAGCAAAATGAATAGAGTGGTTCAACAGAAAGGAATAGACAAAATTCAAGATTTATGCTAAACAACTAGGATTCTCCTACAGAATCTGCGTAAATGAGACACATTCAGCATTCCTTCCAAATTATGCTGCAATATGGATTTTCCGAGGTACTCGACGGGTACTCTCGTTTCCAGATCTTCGGAGCCTTTCCGTTGGAGACTAAGTTCTATGTTCAAAACCAAGAGTACCCCCATCCCCGCCGGGCAGCCCCCGGGGATTTGACTTTAGTTAAGTCCCAAATAGCCGGGAATTTGACACTTGTTCAGATCGCGACCCCGGGACATTTGTCATCGCAGCAGTTTTTATACGCTGTTGGTATGCACATCAATCGAGAAGGCGCTACAAGGCGTCGTTTTCATTTCTGTTGTCGTACTTGTCGAGCTGCGTGAAATCAGTGAAGTATTATATAATAAAAATAAAAACTAGAATACAAGAATATGAATTACAAGAACTGTCAATTAGGATATTGCTGCCTACTTTTGCAGAGGCATTACATATTTAATACTTACAAGAGACTTACTTGTTTTGTTTCTTGATATACTGAAGAGCGGTTTTGTCAATCTGTGATACAACTGAGGCTGCTGTTTGAATTATTTTACACTAATTTAATGAATATATTCGATTGTTACAGTCTTACTATAAAAAATGTAAAGTTTTAATATTGAAGAATTCGGACAGGTTTCCGGAAACCGGTCTGGATCTTGCCGCTTCTGGGGG
Organism: Bergia sp. 'catenularis'; assembly: GCA_025434825.1. Taxonomy (NCBI): domain Eukaryota; kingdom Metazoa; phylum Cnidaria; class Anthozoa; order Zoantharia; family Parazoanthidae; genus Bergia; species Bergia sp. 'catenularis'. The sequence continues at coordinate 5,480 of JANRMR010212696.1, forward strand.
CCGGGCATTTGAACCCTAATGTATGAGTCAATTCCATTCCAGTACCCACCTCCCTCCCGGGCAGACCCCTGGGCATTTGGCATTTTTGAAATTTTTTGGTCAAATACCCCGCCATAAAAACCCTCTCTTTGGTCAAATGCCCGTTCTCAAGGGATTCCTCAGCAGTGAAATGTCCGGCCCCCTGAAGCGGCAAGATCCAGACCAGTTTCCGGAAAACTGTCCAAATTCTTTAATATTGAAATTTTAGGACTATAAAAAAGCATGGAAAACAGAATTTTTGTTGGGCGTCAAAATCTGAAAATTTTCTTAGGAAGCATGGCCCGAACTCCCCTATAAGCTTATGCTCTGTTAATGCTCACAGGTTTAGAATCTGGTCCGAGTTTTCTTGGTTCTGCTACTGCAGAAAGGGAAACTTCGGTTATATGGAGAAACACGTTACAATTGTATGTAACAATAGAAAATGTTTATTAAATTCGTGTAATGTAATTTAAACAGCAGCTTCAGCTGTATCACAAATTGACAAAACCGCTCTTCAGTATTTGGTGTCAAGTAACCTTAATTATTAATGCTTATTTTTGTGTTCTATTTTTTTACTTTTATTTAATTCATTATTATATAATACTATCCTGACTCGTGCAGCTACAAAATAAAATGATAACTCTTTGTAGTGCCTTCTCGATTGATAACGACGAATATTATTAGGATATACAAACTGCTGCAAAGTTTAATTCAGATGTCAAATGCTCCGGAGGTCGCAACCTGGTCGGGGGTTGCCCGGGGGAAGGGTGTGAATTGAACTCATACATAAGTGATCCCTTGAGAGCGGGGAATTGATTAAAGAAAGGGCTTTCGTGGCGGGGAATTTGACCAAAAAAATGACAAATGCCCCGGGGTTTGCCCGGGGGTCTGTCCGGGGGTGAGATGGACACTTTGGGAATTGATTCATGCATAAGGTTCCATAAAGGAAATGCCTTAAAGCCAGCTCGCAAGGACAACTATCGAGTGAAACAAATTGGCAAATTTCAGGTCCCAAGTTCCTAAAGCACGTTTCCAGTTCCTATTGCCTCCTTACTTTTTGTGGTTGCTAAAACTATTGAATCACAGCTGGGCACGGATTGACCCCCCGAGTCCCCTTTTTGTAATAAAGATGAGTCATCTTTGCTAAAGCTTTTCAATCAACGACTGTTTTTGTTTTTTAAGTCGTTGTATTTCGCGGCAAAACCCAACTATACCGGACAGACTTTATCAATGTTGTTGACAGATAAAATTTATTTCTTGAAGCAGTTATACTAAGGACCTTGGCAACGGCCAACTTTCAATAAATATAAACCTGGTCGGGACTATCGTACCAAAAGTAAATCAGGTCATCTTGACGTTATTAGAGAGATTTAGCATCGCGTTTACAGCAAACGGCAGAAGTGATCACGTGACCATGATTTTCCCTCATTTGTCGTTTACCGTTTACTTTTTCAAAGTGAAGGAAAGTAGTTCCGTGTTAGCCTCAAACATGAGAATTATTTTTGCACCATTCTCGTATACTTATTAATTATTTTAAGGAAACGTAAACGGGAATCTGATATTTATCGTTTGCCGTAAACGCGATGCCAAATCTTCTCTAATAACGCATCATCACTACACGACGGCACGATCTGACGAAACTGTCCAATCGTGCGTGGCTATTTTCGAACGCACGTGGATTAGTCTTCGGAATGAGTATTTAAAAATAGCTTCACACGCAAACAGGTTCATTTACATTTGTAGTACTGGCACTGCTGAGAGATACACACTCCCACTATTATACTCCTGCTACGGCCCTATGAGCAAGATACAAGAAAGCAACAGCTGACTTAGGAAGTTTTGTTTGTAATACTTGCGACGGGGGATGTCTGAGAGTGCTCGACATTTCTGTAGAGCAGGATAAACCCATGTAAAATTTCATCATCTCATCATATCATCATCATATCATCTCGAAGCATAGAAGCATCCTCCCATCTCACATTCAAACCTGCACTACCCTTGGCTCAATTTTGGTATGGGGTAAGGTCACGTGTGCAAATGCAACCAGTAGACGCTGTCACAGCGATTTTGGTCCTCCCACGATTTGTGTCTTCCGGGGACCAGAACCGTCCCTCTCCAGAAATGGAAACAAAGTGAGTCACGCAAAAACTTGCATAAGTGAAGCACGCATTCAACCGAACGAATGTGCAGATACTATTGCCCCTTTTGTAAAGAACAGTTTGAACTTTAGGGAAGAACAGTTTGAGCTTTAGTGAAGAACAGTTTAAAAACCAAAATACCGAGTCCTGGATAGTTTTCAATGCTCATTCTCCTCACTACAAAGCTGTTTCAGCTGTAAAAACGGAAATAATTGTTGAGATTTTTATTTAGAGGGGAGACCAAGGTGGCGATCGCTAGCTGTTCTTAAGTTTTTGGCGATTTCAGCCTCAAATTGTTCTTATTTCCAGATTATTCCACACACTGGATTAGATGTAGAAAATAATACAATAATGTAGGAAACACGTCTCTTATTGTTTGCTCAAGCGCTATGTGTTAAAATCTTGATACACCGCTGTGTTGAAGTTGATGTTACCGTTTAAGAAAAAAACTCAGTTTTGGGTTGGAATGTAATCATGACCTTTACAATTTTATATATGGACTTTCATTCAATAATCATTAACTTCATTAACTTGTTCTTAGCTTGTTCTTAATTTTTGGGCAAATCTCAGCCGGGGTGTCCTTATAAAGTTTGTTCTTTAAAAAAAGCGTGTAATTGTTATCAGCTAGCTTGGTTTTTTTGGCCACATTTTAAGTAACACAGAAATTTTAAATAAACCCGAGACAGGGGCAGTTTATGTATTACACCTTTTTAACTTAGTGTCGTTAACTGTTGAGATTGTGTCATCCGTACTCTTTTCTTCAGGGCGAAATGCAATCCCTCATTTAGTTGCAAAAATCTGCAAATGTGTTGTTTTAAAATATTTCCATATTTGGAGGGGGACAGTAAACGCTAGTGATTCTGGTCCCCAGGGGACATCAAACGCGAGGGGACCGAACAGCGTAACGATCATACTCAAAGAAGTGCCCCAGAATTAGGCCGACAGGGGTCCGAAGGATTTTTTTTGAGTATGAAATTTTGGCCTGGAGGGATTTCTTTAGTTCTTCAATTTACAGGGATTTTTTGGGGTCTTACGTTTTTCAGCAGTGCTTTTTAGTAACGATTTTGACTAAAATGATCGCAAGTCACTGTTTGCCATCCGAATTTGCTTCACGTGATAGATATAAAGGAAGTTAATATAATTACCTTAGGGATTTTTTGAGAAAACAAAGAAAAGTCGGAATTTTGGGGGGTTGGTGGATTTTAAGGCAGGGATTTTGGGTGTAAAATATGAACCTCTTTCGGACCCCCCTCCCCTCCCCCACCCGTTAGAAAAATAACTGAGTGTCCCTTGGGACAAATGTACTATATTTATTTAGCATAGCCAAAACCGTACTTCCCGTCCACTGTGTGTGATTTTAGTTGAATAAGTCCTCGCAAGTACAATAACAAAGTCAAAGGTGAATCAAATCGTTCGACTTGTCCGACTGATTACTATTAAAGAGTGTGTGTGAGGTTAGTGCAGTTGGTGAGATCTCTCACTGCTAATCAGGAGGTCCCGGTTTCAAACCCCGGCCTGGTCGAGGAATAAACTTTATGCGACCTTTTTTCGCCACACCAGCTGCGGACAGGGACGTTAAGCCGTTGGTCTAGTCTCTCGACGTTCTATCGGGGGACTTAATTAAAAGAACCCACACACTTCTCGAAAAGAGTAAGGTAATCCCGGTGTTGTGGTCTGCTAACTGAGGGCGCAACTTAATGTCTGTAAGATGACTAAGAAGCTGTATTTGTGGTGTTTAAATGACTTTATTCGTAAAACATAACAAGGCTGGCCTACATGCTAGTGGACGCCCGCGCGTTCTACTGTCTAGGTTTTATGAAACCTGACTGACACGTGCGTGTTCAGGCAAGCATGTGATACAGTGACTGGATAGATCAACAATAAAAAGTCACGCAACTTGCCACATCTCCTCATTTTACAAAGAGAGATGAGCACATTGGCCTATGTGGTTTGTTGCACACTGAGGTATACTAGTTATGATGTGTCAAAGTTTTTAAGCCACACAGGTGGCTTAAGTTGCTGCTGTGACCTCCGAACCATACAGTAGTTAAACCTGTCGAAGGCTCCATTACTGGAGTTGTTGAAGCTGCTGACGTGTCGCTGACAGGGGGTGTTTGGTCAGCCGACCCTGGTACCTCCTCCGGTTCCAGATCCAGTGGTGGTTCCCCTGACTTGATCAGTTGTCTCCGGTTTCTCCGGTACACTGCGTTACCTACTCGAACCTTGTAACTCCTTGGTCCAGCTGTGCCTGTGCATGTTCCCGGACTCCACGTTTTCTCTCCAAGTAGTCGTATGCGTATAGTGTCTCCCACGTTGATCGGCTCTAGGAGCCTGGCCCGCTGGTTATAGTAGTGCTGCTGGCGTTGCTTTGTACCAATCAGTTTTCTAGTGTCTTCCTCTGTTGAATAGCTGGGTTGTAACAGCGATCCTGCCATTGGAAGTAACGTCTTGCATCGGCGACCCATCAGACGCTGTGCCGGGCTAGTTCCGATTCCTGCTGTGGGCGTGTTGCGCCAGTATAACAGTGCCTGGAACTCAGAAACCCCCGATGCTTTGCACATGGTGAATTAACTCTTGATAGTCTGGACAGCGTTTTCAGCTTTCCCATTAAACTGAGGGTAAGCTGGAGATGAGGTTTTATGCTCAAACATCCAGGTCTTCGCAAAGACAGCAAACTCTGCTGAGGAGAACTGTGAGCCGTTATCGGTGATGAGTGTGTCGGGTACGCCAAACCTGGCAAACACGGCTTTCAGCTCCTTTATGACAGCTCTAGAGTAATGCTGTTCAGGCGTGCTACTTCAATAAAATTACTGTAATAGTCACTTATTACTAACAGTATTCTGTTGTCGAACTCACAGAGGTCTGCTGCGACCTTGACTCAAGGGCGTGCAACAAACTGCATGAGTGGTTCCATGGCCTGACCACTCCGATGGGCCAAGCAAACGTCACACTTGGCGATATATTCTTTGATATCTGTGGTCATTCGAGGCCAGAAGAGGGTCTCCCGAGCTCGGCGAATGCATCCTTCGATGCCTAAGTGAGAAGCGTGTGTCTTTTGTAGAAGTTCTTTCCTCATGACTGTCGGCATGACAACCTGCTGCCCTTTGAAGATGAGCTCTCCTTGGATGGTGAGCTCGTCGCGCATGTCGAAGTAAGGGCGCACACAGTCTGGGACTTTAGCTCTGCTCTCGGACCATCCTTTCTGGATAATCGCACGGAGATTTTGCTGCACTGGGTCGTTTAGAGCAGCATTTTTTATCTGCTGCCATCTATCCTCTGTCACTGGTAGCCAGATTTGATGATCCACGTCCTCCAAATCTCGTATGTATTCACACGCATTTACTTCCGACAGTTAGGAACGACTCAGCGTATCTACCAGGACCATTTCCTTCCCTTTCTTGTATGTGACCTTCAGACTGTAATTCTGTAGACGTAACAGCATGCTTTGCATTCGCTTAGGTGCTGAAGCTAGTGGTTTCTTGAAGATGGACTCCAGGGTTTGTGATCCGTCTGTACATTCACCTGCTTGCGGCCATACGAAGATAATCGCGAGTAGCTCTTTCTCGATTTGAGCATAACGAGTCTTTGCCGGTGTCAGGGCTCGTGACGCATATGCAACCGGTTGCCCATTCTGCATAAGGGCCGCTCCCAATCCAGACTGAGATGCGTCACACTGTATGGTAACTTCATCCTGAAGGCTGTAATATCGCAAAACCGGAGTGTGGGCGACTGCGTTCTTAAGATTTTGGAATGCAGTTTGTTGCGGCTCATCCCAAACCCATATGGCGTCTTGCTGTGTTAAGTCCCTTAACGACTTTGTGACATCAGACAAATGCGGGAGGAACTTTGCACAGCTTGCTTGTGTGTTGGGGCTGGCATGTCCACTATTGCTCGGACTTTGGAGGAGTCTACCTTAAGTCCCTTATCTGTTGCAATGTGACCAATGAAGAGCACTTCTGATTGCCTCAACTTCAGCTTCTCAGCATTCAGTCAAACATGTCGCTCTTCGCATCGCTGCAGGAATGCTAGCAAATTCTTGTCGTGGTCTCGAACAGCCTCTTCGTATGTATCCCCATATCCCACAGCGATGAAATTATCAGCTACAACTTCCACGCCGGTCAAACCTTCCGTCACCTCGTACATCTTCCTTTGAAATACCTCGGGAGCTGAGGAAATTCCAAAAGGCATACGCCTCCAGCGGTACAATGATTGGATAAATCAACAATAAAAAGTCACGCAACTTGCCACAATGTCTCAAACAGAAACCATTGTGCATGTGAACCGCTAATAGCGGTCTGGCTAGGACCCTCAACCACTGAACCATATACTTCCTGTGAACAGGTAGCTGAAAAGCCCCGCGGGGAGCACCTGCAAATCTGTTGTGAAGATATACTGACTCGAGAATTGATATTAGAGTCATCACTATAGATATCAAAGTGGCATATTTGGCACTAGCGATGCCAATATGACACCAATTATTGGTATCACATTGGCATTTTTGGCTGCCATGTGTTACGGAATTTTATCGCTACTATGTGAGTGCTTTTTTCACCAAGTGAAACATGCACGTGACCAATTGTGCTCGTCCCAGTCTCACAAGGGTGAGAAGCACTGATGAGTGTTACCTCGTTGAAGCATGTCTGAAATTTGAGTTGAAATTTTTCTGGTTGCTCAAAAGAATCCTGTACGATTTAGTTTATGTCGACTCTCCTCCTTAGCGTAGCCACTGCAGGAGTTAGAGGTTTTATCACCAGCCATCACTCTGGACAGCAAGAGAGATACTTAACAGATTTCTCACTTGCCACCGTGGCAACTTGCTCTCAGTTGTCAGTTTGTGGACTTTGTTGGAACTGTCACAACTTACAAGCCTCATATTGAAGCAACTGCAGGTGCAAACTCACATGACATTGGTGCTTTATTCAAGGACTTTTGTCGCTCGTCTCGTAGAGAACTGTAGTGCCACGAAGGCAACAAGCTGGGCTATAATTACTTGCAGTTAGAGTTTGAGGGCTTTTGTGTTGGCGCCTGAAGCATGAAGTACTGAACGAGTTGTGTGTCTGTTTGTTCTACGACCAGATGTCTTTCTATAAACAATAGGTCGCGTTTGGATGCATATTCGGCGTTACAGAAGATAACTTTAAAGTAGGAATCACAGTCTACACTGGCATAAACGATTCATTGCCAAAGTCTTGACACAAATTGCCATCGATATTGCCTATTGGCAGTGAGCTTTAAAATCTTTCCTTGATCATTAGATCAACTTCTCTCTTCTGATCTGTCAATTATGGCGAGGTTTTCATTGAGAAGAACTGGTAAACTACTGATTGCTGCGTTTTGCTTTATTGTACTTTATTATATGACAAGATCAAACTCATCAAGCGAAACCCTGGCACCAATTCATTTATCTGATCACCACCCCAAACTTGGAGATACCAAGGTCATTGAAGACTTCTGGGTACCAGAAAAAGGGAAAAAGATGGTATACCCGGGGGGTCCAGGCGAAAATGGAGAACCATTAGACACCAAACCTGAGGAGAACAGTGAGAAGGAGAGAGCTTATTCGCTTTATGGATTTAATCAATATATTAGTGATAAAATTTCCCTTCATAGGACTCTACCAGATACAAGGCACCCTGCGTAAGTAATATTTTAAAATATTATTGTGAAGTTTATTTCATATACCCTAGTTATTCACTCTCTCACTCTCTCTCATTAAGCAGCAACTCTGTTTTTGTCAAGCAGTTTTATTAACAGTTAAGTTGTAGAAAATACTTGGCCATACACCCAAACTGTTTTAAAGGTCATGAACAAAGTTACAACAAAGTGATGAAACCTCAAAAAATTTTTAATAGTTGCAGCAGTTATTTTCACAACAAGTGAGCAATAAGGCTGGCTGTGTAATTAAAAAGCTAATCAATACTTGGAACAATGCAGATCATAAATGCACATAAACTAAAGTGTTTCGTGTGTTTGTTCATTTAGAACCAAAGGAACAAAATTGAAACATGATGAAAACTGTTGTTGTTGAAAGCCACATAAGTGAACTTTAATTAAAGCTATAAAAGCCAGGGAAAATGGTATGTGATGCTGTAAAACCTGAAACTCTTACACTATAGTAGTACAATGGAAATGCAGGCAAACCATAGAAGCTCTGTCAATTGCAAAATTCCAACCAACTTTGAATAAACAAGTTTCTGCTTTTCATTTAACTCTCTACCCCCGGGGAATCACCTAACAACACAACACCAAACAACTGAATAACACCTTTACTCAGTATATATATAAACACCAATTTGCATCGCAGTGACACAACCTGAAGATGAATGCTGGTTCAAAAACATTTGTTGTTTTAAAGAACACCAATTTTAACATATTATTTTACCCTATTTAATTAATTTTAATATGCCTAGCGAAGAAATGTCATATAATAGTAACCTTAAGAAATGTTTTATTTCTGTTTTGAAACCACAGAAGTTACCCTCTAATGCAAGCCGTTACCGAAAGACATTGAGTGTAGACACATCTGCAGAATGTCCTTTTTAGGAAGTGTGAAATGTATAGTATATGACTGCAGTTATTTAATTGGACAGATAGATATAAATGTGTAAAATGTTATTCATGATTATTACTGTAGAGACTGTGTACCAGTGTTACAAGTATTTGTTGTGGGGTTGTCAAACTTAAGTCCTCATATAGTAAGCTTTTTATATATTTAAATGATTGTTTTTCTATACATATTCATTAAAACAGCATAATTATTTGATTTTTAACTTTTCTATAGGTGTAAATTAAGAAAATACCCAACAAACCTGCCAAGTGCCAGTGTGGTGATTGTGTTTCATAACGAGGGATGGAGCACATTAATGCGGACTGTGCACAGCTGTCTCAATCGCTCACCACCAAACATGTTGGAAGAAATTGTCATGGTGGATGATTTTAGCAACAAAGAGACATATCGTATGTAATTGCATAATACTTGTATGCATTACTGTACTGTTAATAAATCATTCATGATGTTCAGTATGAAAAGATGAGCAACTTGGTTCACACAAGTCCCTGGAATCCTTGAAGGTCATTGCGTTTGGTTTGCAAAAATCAATGGTTTTGAAAATTTTTAAAAACTAGGTTTTTGGATGAAAGTCCTTGAATTATGTTTTTCTAAATTGTACAAAGTTATACAATCCAGTTTTGGCAAAGAAAACACTGACAGTATTTTGTTGCCCGACATGTATGATCAAGGATGTAGCCCTGTGTAACAGACTCACATGGGGGGAGGGGTAGGAAAGACGAAAATAAGGCGCGCGTGGCAGCAATAAACAGCATGTGTGGCCTGTAAAACATAGTTATGTGAGGCCTGGTACGAGAGGGAGAATACATGTGTGTGTGAGGTAGAGGCACATGCCTTATTTTTATCTTTCCTGCCCCCCACCCCCTCATGTGAGTCTGTCACACAGGTTATCAGGAGCACAGTTTACCAGACAAATCATGAAACTGACCAGACATAAGTGTTTGTTTATCTGTCATAGGTTGTAATGTTGAAATATGTTATTGATTTAGTCATACAATTTCTACAACCAAAGTGCTTGGTCTTGTGTCTAACCAGAATTGGTTTTTGCTGGACAATTTGCTACTTTTACCAAACAAATGTCCAATGTCTGGCCATGATTTGCCACCTTCTATGATGGTATATAAGAAAGCCTTGAAAATATTTATTGTCTGAAGGTCTGTCATGAACCTTATATATCGGCAGAGTATACTATTGACCCCCCCCCCTCCCTTTAATACAGGAAAGAATCTCCAATCCATATTTAAAATCATGAAAAAGTGCAAATTTAAAACCTGAAAACTCTTTCCACATCACTATAACTTTTATATGAAGCGGTGTTTCACTGATCTGTGAATAGTATTTACAGTTTTCAAGCACAGATGAAATGGTCCACTTATGACAAATTGTAAAAATAATGCCCTTTTTTCTTCTGCAGCACATCTCGGTGACCAGTTAGAACAATACATAAAGAAGCTGGGTAAAATTAATTTGGTAAGGACAAAGGAACGTGTTGGTCTGATACGTGCCAGGGTAGTTGGCGCTAATAATGCTAAAGGAGAAGTTGTTATTTTCCTGGATGCACATTGTGAAGCCAACAAAGGCTGGCTTCCTCCACTGTTAGAAAGAATTGCTCTCGATCGTAGAACTGCTGTCTGCCCAACAATCGATTTTATTGATCACAAAACATTTCAGTACAAACCCATGGATCCATACATCAGAGGAACGTTTAACTGGAGGTTTGACTACAAGGAAAGGGCTATAACTAATGAGCAATGGAGAAGACGGAAAGATCCAACAGAAGAAGTAAAGTAAGAACTGACAGATTTATAGAAATTTTTGAATGAGGTTGAACAAAATGTTGTGGTTGTCCATGATGTGTAATCAATTTTTTGTCAATGCCATTGAGGAGAACAAGCAAATAATTGGCTGGAGAGACATTGACAAAATCACAATATTGAAGTATTTTAGATGCTCTAATGAAATGAGAAAAAAAAATTATAAAATTGAGAATTACAAATTTTTACTGAAGTATTTTTCCTTTACTAAATCTTATGCATCTAGAGCAATTCAGTTTTTCTTGTATTGGAAGTGGCTTTCAAAGACCATATGAACTTTTTGTACAGACATCTTGTGGTGGATTGTTTTCAATTGGAACATTCGTCTGGTCTGTTGGAAAATTTTGTGTTTGAGACAATAAATTGATTTCTCTTTTGATACTTTCCAGAGTTTATGAATATTTGCCGTCTCCTTGTTTGTACTTATTTATGTCTGCTGCTGTTCTAATGTGCAGGTCACCAGTCATGGCTGGAGGACTGTTTGTACGTATTAATGTCTGCTGCTGTTTTAATGTGCAGGTCACCAGTCATGGCTGGAGGACTGTTTGGTATCAACAGGGAATTCTTCAGTGAGATAGGCCAGTATGACCCTGGCATGTTCATATGGGGCGGGGAGCAGTACGAGTTATCTTTCAAGGTGAGAAGATTATCAGGAAAAAAAGCAACAGCTAGAACAAAGTGAACTAAACACATTCCTAGTTCTTGAACCAAAGCTTATAGTGTTAATTTTATGGTTGTCAATGTTGGTCTCATATTATATTTACATGTAGCTAGGTTTTGTATTTAATCTTATTGAATACGCACATTTTTCTTGATATTTTCTTAATATTCACTCAACTGTTCAGCAACATTTTGCAGTGATCTTGGTCCACAGCTTTATTTCATAAAAATCTGAAAATAAGTCAACCCGGCCCATATCCCTCCCCTCTCACGTACAAATGTATAACTAGGGGTGGCTGAGCAGACAAGTCAAAAGGCAAAACTCCATTCATTTAAGAGTCTTCCCCAGCCCCTACAGCAATTAAGCCCATGAGCATCAATTTTTGTACATGTATATTTACCCTATCTTATTCATTCAAAAAACTGTAAAACATTTTTTGTTGGAGAAGTGTTTTTAACCATGTAAAAGATCTTTATATCATCATCTTTCAGTTTTGTTCTGTAGCCAAACAACAGCAGTTTATTTCTGTAGATCAAATGAGTTGGCAGAGCAATGAGTAACACTTTTATAAATAACCAACTATTTTTAAATGCAAAAACTCATCTGTATTTGCCCCCCTCCCTAACCACAAAAATGTGAGCCCATCAAAAAAGTATTTCAGTAAAGAAACTTTAAATTTTTGACCAAATGTAAGCCCCTAGGCTTATATTAATTTTGTTAGTTTAGAGTTGTATTAAATTTTAACAATGCACAACATTGATTGGAAGACATTAGAAGTTTCCAGTGAACTGGTTCATGAAGCTATTTTAGTATCATATAGAATGTGAATGTGATTATTAACGTTTTCAGTTGAGAAATAATACGGTAGAATCCTGCAACATAAATAACATACAGCTGTTCAGTTTTAGCCAGTATAGCTTTGTGTTTCAGTCAGTCAAGAAGTTAGGTGGCTCACTTTGCCACTTCTTCTCCCTTTTCAGCTGACCAAAACACTGAGTTCTGCTGGCAAATTCAGTTTGATAATAGTTAACTTGGCAATGGAAATATTTTGTTCATTGGGAAAATTTGTGTATGATTGAGTTGGTCAAAATACTTTTAATAAAATCTTGAGAAGTTTATTAAGCTTTTGATGTACAAATTAAATTTGTACAAGGAACTAAATAATAAAAAATAAAGTATCATTGTTGTTGGGGAGTTGGGGATATTTTCTGGAACTATATATTGTCTTTTAGAAAATAGAAGCGATAGTATGTGCGCTCTGATTCGCTGCAGTTGCGTGGTCTAAAACTGGACAGAGCCACGGAATACGTCATGTCACGCAAGCATAACTTCCCGCGTACTGCAAGAACAAACTTTTCAAAGTCAAATTGCTTATGTTTTTAGATGATCTATTTTCTAAAAGGAATAAAACAGTGT
>JANRMR010212917.1:0-18071 GCA_025434825.1 Bergia sp. 'catenularis'
TAATGATAATGATAATGATAATGATAATGATAATTATTATTAATATTATTTGGCAGTATAACTTCTGGATGCCCAGACCTAAGCACTATGGTGGTTGGGTGGCAAGCCGTGGCTAACCACCGTGCAGACTAAAACCTGTGTCCTGTCCAACAATAAAAAAAGTCCATAAAACTAAAAGGATAATAATTCAATAAGAGAATAGCGTATCCTTAAGAACTAAAATGAGTTCTGTTCAGTTCAACATCTTAAGAGTTTGGGTTTTGGTCAGCACCGCGGAGACTAAAACAAAGTTCTATTTAAGCTTCCAGTAATAAAAATTAGTATGTGTAATCAAATGGTGACGAGTGAAATTAGAAAATAATTTCACGCGCGTGTTGTCAAAATTCTGATAATTTCGGGAGCCTTTAGGTGAGGGAAATCACTAGAATTTTGACAACATGTAAGTGAAATTATTTCTTAATTTCACGAGTTAACATTTGATTACATTTTAATATCATGGGTAACAAATTACGCTCACAATTGCGGGTTTTCTGACTTAGTTATTGTATCAAGAACTCAAAGTATTGAAAAGTTCAAAGCAGACATTTTGGCTCATAAATTTCACAATTTTTCCGAATTTTTCTACAAAAGTCTCTTAGAATCCTTCTCGCTGTTTTTCAAACGTTTTAATTCAACTGTCAAACTTTCTTTAACTTGGCTCAGAATTAACTCAAAATGCACTGCCCCACAAATCCCAGTCCGCTCGACGCCATCTTGATGTATTGACGATTTGATTTCGTGTTATTGTTATTGTTATTGATATTGTTATTATTATTATTATTTTATTATAGACATAAGGACCGACCATTTGATCTCGAAGGGAGGAGAAGGGTGGAAGGATGACTTTTTTAATGTTTTCCCATACATATGATTTTACTTGTGGCAATTTTACAGCATTATGAGTCGCTAAAATTTATATCGGCTTTCGGTTATCTGCAAAATTTTTCTTGGCTAAAAAACAAAAACTAAAGTTTCTTCTTGTTGGGGCTGCTTTTTGATGATTATATTATATTTTAAAAAGTGGTAATGGTATAAATTTTTAAACAATTCAATGATTTTATTTCGAAAAACATACTCTTGTAATGAAAAATGGCTGCAAACTCCCATCATACTGGCAACATGTGGTCACACATCCAACATTTCATTACATTCTTTAAAATTAGTGTTTTTCCTTGGTTAAAATTACCATAATTTCTAGCCCTGTCTCTCAGTTTACAGTGAAGGAAAATGTCTTCAATGCTAGTGTAGACAAGTCTCTTATCCATTCAGGAATAACAAAACCATCTTTGAGAAGGCAGATAATATATGTGAAACACCAAAAATGTTTATAAAATAATAACACAAACGGTTATACGATACTTATCCAATTTAACTTGCTTGATATGATCTTGTTTTCTTAAACCATTCAAGACAGCTAGAAAATATATAAGCCAGTTTACGGAAAGACGTTCATGGATACTTGACAAATATTTGAGAGAGATCGCGGAAGTTCGAATGTTTTTTTTTACATAAAAAAACTAATCGAAATGCTGAATTACTAAGCTAAAGACAAGCTGAATGTCTCTTTTTGTTGTGTCCTTGCAAAATTGTTTTTCAACAGTTGTCGGAAGGTTCTAATATAAGTTAAAAGTACGATATTTCAAAAATTCTAGTGCTTTCGGCGGATAAAAGCTTGGCCGGGAAGGGAGATACTTGCTTTTTATTTTATCTTATAGAATTGACCTGATAATTCTGAAACTATGAATTAGTTTTGCTGTACAGTTAAATACCAAATAAATCAAAATTGCAAAGTTGGCTTTTAGTGTATTACAGTGTAATAAGATAGAAAAGCGATCAAAATGCATATCAAACTCTAAGAGCTGTATTTGTAAAACATAAATTAGGTAACATGTACGCTTTTAAGCTGTAAAATAGACAAAAGATGCATGCAGTGAGCATAAGATGTAAATCTCGTATTTCTGCGTCGTTCACTGAGTCGTGCCAAGATCATCGAAAGCTATCGAACCATCAAACAACGAAAACTTATTGATATTGGGTAATATTTCACCCCTCTCACTTAAAAATCATTCCCGAAACATCCTGTCTTTTGAACCGTTTTCTTCATGGCCGATATCCCTCATCATGTCGCTGACGTTAGAAAGCTTCTGTTCGATGAGTGTTTTTTTAAATTCGAAAGATGAGTTGTCTAGTGTTAAAATGAAATTTTGTGTTATGAAAGAGAACCAGCGGAATTGGAAACTGTGATGCTTTTAGAGGTTCACATTTCTTTTTCCCGTTGCTACTAATACCATTAGTTGCTAAATATACACTTAGCAATAAGGTTCGTTGACGACAAAATATAATATTCCGTTAAACTTCCATCACAGGAAAACCGATTGTTTGTCGTAAAGAGTATAAGAAATATTTCAGTAAATAACAATTGCATCTCCACGCGGTTGAGTAAAGATTGAAATATCTTCTACGTAGTTTGACATCACAATATCCGGTTATTTAGAATAACAAATGCACTTTCCTTTTAGCAGAAAACCTAATGGTCAACCGCAAGTCACGGTACTTATTTTCAAGAAGTTTGAAAAAAGGACCGTCTAATTGTAGATTTTTTTGGCTCAGGCTGAACACAAAGTAGGAACTTGTATTTTAGCAATCCATTTTAAAACAGCTAACGAAGTCTTTGGATAGGGAAAATAAAAGCTACATTATTAACTACAGCTGATGTCATTTCACGTTGCTGATTTTTGTTTCCCTTCAATTCACGAATGCGCGTACTAAAATGAAACTTGAAATCTCTCGTTAAAGTTAAAGAAAAGAATAAGAAACCAAAGAGGGATATTTAACACGTACGTGATTCGAAATCTTTTGGCAGGGGCGGATAGAGCTAGAACCATGACTAGCTGCCAAGTCGGAGCAGCGAGGGACCGAAGGCCGCGAGGTTCTAGGGAGGTCTTGGGGCATGCTCTAAGGGAAATTTTTAAAATAGATGCTTTTGGACGCTAGACGCGATCTGGTGCACTTTGTGGGAAGAAAAGTGGATTTCCTGGGAGAAATACAATACAATTTTCGTATTTTCCTTTGATCAGTTAATGTTTTAATTTGTGATAGATGAGATATGCAGTCACTCAGAGTTAATCACTTTGATATTGGTCAGGGTAGTAGGAAACCAGCCATTACCGTGTACACGATCCAAATAATCTTCGATCGGGCAACCTCGTGTAACGAACGATGCCATTTAATATACAACCGAATACAATTATAAACAGACCATATTCTTGTTTCAAGCGAACGTTTGCTGTGTATAAATACCGATGTATAAAGCATGTAATGATGCAGATTTTGATTGAAGTGCGTAAAACAAACGCATTATTTATACTACTGCGATTCGTGATCATCGTAGTTGCGTGATCTCTATTGCTACAGTTTGGCTCCAGTTAATCCCACTTGCGCAATTCATATCTATGGCTCTTCATCAGCTCGCAAATATCTCTTCTATTAACACACTATATATATAATTACCCAAGAAGTCTCTCTTGTGCTGCTCACAAATCTTTTATAAAAAATAAAAAAAACATAAAAAAAAACATAAAACAAAAGAGAGGGGGCGGGAAAGTGGAATTTAAAGCTGATATTGATTCCAAAACATCGATATCAGTTCCATACACGATTGATGAAGCACAAATAATAAAACACGAAGCTCTCTTATAAGCTGTAAACCATGGTTAACAAATATCCATTTTTCATTTCTTCCTCAATTATTTTGACTAGTTTCTGGAAATTTGTTAGACTATTCTGGATCTGGCTCTGATTGGATGCTAGAATCGTGAAGATGTTATATAATTATTGACCAACTTGTTCCTCGTAAGGTAATCGTGACATTAGCCTTTTGATGGGTTTATAATATTGGGCTTTAGATCATGCGTTAAAATGGTTTATGAATGTTATGATTAATATAATATTGAGACTTTAATGACATCATATTTAATATAAGGTGCGTATGTTGATTATTGGAACACACCGCACACCACCGAAAACCTATAAGATACTGCTCTTGATTACTAAATCTTAAAAACACTGGGAAGAAGCTCGTTAGTCTATAAAATCCACGAATAATTTGTATTCTAGTAAAAACAATATACAGATTCGAAGGAAAAACTGGTGAAGTTTGACCGGTTCAAAATGCAAGTAATATCATTCCTGCTTTTTGTTTCCTGTTTGATTAATTTTGCAGCAAATATGGAATCAAAAAGAAACGGAGTTGTTCAGCAGATGATCAAGAAGAAGCCAGAAGCATCAAGCGACGAGGGCAGCCAAAGCCAAATTGGAACTTCAGTTGGTTACGAATTAGATCCGATAAGCAAGAATGCGCCAGAGAGAAGCAAACATTATAAAATTATTTACAATCAAGAAACGCCAAGGTTTGTAAAGCAGCTTTCGTTTTTATTACGGGAGCAACAACATCTAGAGAATGAACAGACAAAATCATCCGTTAAAGACACTATAACAATGAGCGAAGTTTCTACACATAAAGGTCTTGTTTCGACCGCTTTTCCTTCTAAATCTAAAAGTCAAGCAAGCATTCACGAGACCACGTTATCGGCCAGCGGTAAAAATTTGGAAACAGGAAAATTTTGATTGGACACTAAGGACATTCGTGCTTACAGAATGTTGACAAACGGACATTCGCAGGAATTGAAAAAATTTCCAGAAGGTCGCGAAACCATTTCTTTCTATGTGAAACAAGAGAAGCTGGTACGGGTTGGAAGACAAAGACGATCTGGATTCATCCGCGACAATACTACTGACCAAAATGGAAATGATTACTTAGTTGAATGTAAGAAACCCTCCTTCTCGTGCAATGGTCGCTGTGATGATTTCCTGCAGTACAGTACCGATGAGCAGTTGCATTGTTTCTGCGATAAACACTGTAAACTGTTTAGAGACTGCTGTCACGGATATGAAGACCACTGTTCTCAGAAATCACTAAGTCCTTCTTCTCCTACCGACTTGACTGCATGGACTTGCGTCTCTGAAGTTAAATTTCCTGGTGGAACAACTGGTATCTGGATGATTGGAGCATGTCCCAAGAATTCTATGAACGATAAAACTCATGCTTTGTGTACTGCTAAAACTAGCAAACTAACCATGAAAAATTACAAAGATTTCATTCCAGTTGTAACCAGCGACGGGTCGACGTTTGTTAATCAACACTGTGCCCGATGCAATGGAATAGTGGCCGGAGAGTTTACCTTTTACAGCATTGGCTTCAAGTGCGATGCTGCTCCGCCTTTACAGTACACACCTAGCGAATCCTTACAGTATCTTTTTGATTACTGTGGTAACAAAGGCATTTTTATCGAGCCAGGAGAGGGTAAACCTAGACGATATTGCATAGCCATGGAGACACAATGTTCAAGTAACGAAGGTCTTCCTAAAAGAGAAGACTTTTCTAGAAAGGCTGATCAGATAGTTGAGCAGTGTGTGAACGGAAGTTTTGGTATAGTATATAGCAATCAAAATAATATGAATTTCAAGAATAAATATTGTGCTGAGTGTCACATGGTTAGCGATGGAGAGTGTGGTCCCAAATTTGACATTACAAGAACTTTTACACCGCCAAAGCCGTTTTCCATCGTTTTTGATTTCAGTGATGTTATACACAAAAAGAAACCAACTTGGCGGCGAAATACTGAGTGTTTAAATAATAATGTTTATGACCCGTACCTGCAAATATGTCGACCTGTTGGAGATGTGGAGCCGTTACCAAGGCTATCTTCCTTCATTAGCTATCACGTTCTGCTATGGCTTAAATCTGATGGCAAAGCAAACTTATCCAGTATAGGACATAATGAATTCCAGATTAGTTTCACTGGAATGTTTAAGGTTAACTCTTCTCAGATTTCACAGTTACAGATTTTCAAAGAAAGTAGTGATAGACTAAAAGTGATGTTCGATCTTGCAATGCCAAAACCCTACCATTTGAGAAATAGAAGATCAAAGAGAAGTGTAGTAGAAAGATTGGATATAAATAAGATCCTTCACTTAATGGACGTGATTACAATGTACATCAAGGGTAACAAGCTTACCATCTTCAAAGTAACTAAAAGACTAATAGGATGTATCAACATTGAGCAATACAACGTAACTGAATATACATTTCTAGCACGCAACAACTCAGCTATTATTATTACAAGATCAAACGAAATCATAAATCAACAAGATAATTTAGTAAATTACAAGAAAATG
Source organism: Bergia sp. 'catenularis' (assembly GCA_025434825.1). Taxonomy (NCBI): domain Eukaryota; kingdom Metazoa; phylum Cnidaria; class Anthozoa; order Zoantharia; family Parazoanthidae; genus Bergia; species Bergia sp. 'catenularis'. Next base: position 6,277 of record JANRMR010212917.1, read on the forward strand.
GACGATACATGGGTTCCTACAGGACCTGTTACTGTCTGCCGAGACAAATATCCAGCGAGGTGTACTGGAAGCGTTATTTCCATGACTGCCAATGAGTACACAGTACTTGATGACAAGACACTCTACCGTAACATATCGAACGAACTATTTGCCTTTGGCACCTATTACAGAGTTAACAAATCTGTCTTGGTTTGTACGAATTATTCACGAGCAGTGCCCTATAGTTCTGATCCCAACATAAAAACTGATTTGGAATTAGTTATTCTAACATTTGTTTGTATGGGATTGTCTATAGTGGCATTGCTTTTTATACTTATCACGTATTTTCTATTTAGCGAGCTGCGTACTGTACCAGGGATCAATCTAATGCATCTGTCTGCCTCGCTCCTTCTATCGCAAGCCTTGTGGCTTATGGGAAGCAGTTCAACGGACACGAGAACACTTTGTTTTGTCGTTGCTGTATTGGAACATTATTTTCTGATGGTCTCTCTACTATGGATGTCAATCATAGCTTTTGACACATATAAAGCATTTTCAGGCACAAAAAACCGTGTGACTGCTCATGAACACGACAAGAAGCAAAAACGTTTAACGTATGCAGCAGTGGGTTGGCTTTCTCCACTAATACTTGTAGCTGTTTGCCTGGCGATCGACTTGACAAACACCTTTGATATGGGGTATGGAGGACTCAAGGGCTGTTGGATTAACAACTCTTATGCACTGATGTTTTTCTTTGTTATTCCAATTGCCCTATCGCTGACTGTAAATATTGTTCTGTTTTCATTAACTGTTTGTGTAATCAGAAAAACAAGGAAACAATCAAAACAGATTTTAACACAATCTCAAAGACAAAAAGATTGGAAGATATTTGCCAAGATTGCCACGCTGATGGGTTTCACGTGGATTTTTGCTTTCGGTCAGACGCTGGTAAACAGTTATCTGAGCTATGCATTTGTGTTGTTTCATCTGTTACAGGGGTTTTACATTGCGGTGGCATTCGTGTTTAACAAGCGAATTGTGAGACTGTACAGCAGGCGCTGCACGTGTTTAAAACCGTCGAATAACAGCAGTGCAGTTGCACCGAAGACAAATAGAGTTGACAGATCTTTGCATAGAATGGATGCAACTCCTCCACAACCTGATCGAATTCAACATCATAGTGTCCATGAAATCGAGGAGGAACCAAATGAGCAAAATACAAGACTGTAGAAGGTTAGAACGCTTATTACGTTTATGAAGAGGAAGTATAAAGCTTCATGCACTCCTCAACTAGTTCACTATACATTTATACAGTAAAAAACCGCGTATAAGAAATTAATGTCGTCTACAGGCTCGATCGATATGGTATACATGGTATATAAGGAAGTTTTAGAGCGCAAACCTGTCTATATCTAAGGGAATCTTGAAAATGATCTTTGAACACCTTCGGGAAGGCTAGTGCTTCACAGACAATTAGAGTTTCGGGCAACCTTATCATGAAGACACTCTGCATTAGTAGTATTGTCGAACTTGTTGTAAGGCATCAGGTTAAAAGATTGTTTTAAAGGTTGTTTTTGTTGATCCAACTTAACATGCATTTGGAGGAGATCGCCTGAAAAGAATTGAAATATGTTCCAACCCGATAATAATCTACTATTTAAAATTTTAACTGATAAAAGATATACAAACAACAGGTAATGTTTTATTATGTGTAATTTTTAATCACTTAAAACTTTGTATATATTCCTAATGAACAACTATTGGTTTTTATGTACAGTACATTTTCTAGACGTTTTGAAAATTTCCATAATTTGAAATCACCGTTCATTTAACGGTACTTTCCTGAAGTAGTATCGTTTGATTGTTATTATGAACATTTTAAAAACGTTCTTTTAAGGGACTCTGGCAGATAACAATTTTCTTTTAATTAAAATGATTTGTTTTATGTTATCAATCCCCAGTGGTTATTGAAAGATTTCATCTTATTTTCATCTGAAAACATTTTTCCAAAGTTTGATCCATTTTGAAGTCAAATTGTTTTTAGGCCCTGAATATTAATTAATGAGAAGTTTATCTTAGAATACAGCCTACAATCAATCCACCTAAGCAAGCCATCCATACTGATTTGTCTATCGAGAAGTATTTCTTCTATTTAGTCCGCCGGATCTGGTTGTTGGTTGTTAGAAAGTCTCTTAAATTTAACCCAGGTTTAGACGAAATTTCAAATAATTTCTTTTTGTCTGGGGACATTGAATTTCTTTATAAAGTATCATTTATACACAACAAACAAACACTGTCATTGATTTGTCAGGTAAACTAGAAATAACAATTTTAAGCAGTCAGAAAAAGTAACACAATCCTACATTAAAATTGTTGTAACCCTGGTGATTAGCACTAACCCATTTTTTATAATGGTGCTTAATATGAAGTGGGGCTTAATACATGCTAAGGGTTGATCAATATTTTAAAATTTTGGACGTTTTAAAGTCTGGTTCTGATAAAAAAAAAAAAGTGTGCCTTGCTGTTCTTCATCTTACTTTTGACATATAACAATGCCTCTATGTTTCCTTGGGACCTAAAACCCTTGACATCTTCAGCAATCTAACTGCAACGGTTTGTTAGTTACACAGGCAGCAAGTGGAGTCCCATATCTAGCTAGTTTTGAGCTGATCTGTAAATTATTTACTACATATTTGATCACCGTGTGAAAGATTAACTTCCCTTTTATTTTAGTCTACAAAATATACCCCCGATGGTTCTACTCTGGTCTCCGCAAAATAACTGCGACTGTATTCAAAACTTCTATAAAATCCCGAAACGTGATGGATGGTTTTATACAAAATTAGCTAGAACTAAAATTCTCCTTTACATAACAATTATATCTTCACATAAACATATTTTTTAAATATACATATACATATATTTTTAATTTTAAGAAATAGTCTTCCTTTTGGACTCTGGGCTTATTTGGTTATTTTGAAACGTCTCATTCTTTAAAACGTAGCACAACAAGATTAACTCTATTGTTCTATCATAACTGAAGCAACCTTCTTGAAGGGCACTTGTACTTCACAGCATTGCAAGTCAAACGCCTCTGTTGGCATGTGCGATACAACCGACCAGCGGTTTTCCGATGGATTGTAACACTCTACCGTATTCAAAATACTTCCTCTCAGATTACGAACACCTCCCATAACATATATTTTCCCATCATGCACTGTGATGCCAGTCTTTATTCTGGGTGTGTTCAGTGGTGCTATCAACTGCCATTGGTTCAAATTCGGGTCATACATTTCACCACAGCTCAAGACCGACTGGCCGTTGTACCCGCCGATAACGTATAACTTACCCTCGCAACATGCCGCCGCCGCGTAGCATCTATTCTCGGTCATTGGTGTCACCATATCCCAAGAATCTGAAAAATAATGCAGAAAATAAGATACTTAATCACTCTTTAGTCCACCTCCTCCTCCAGGGTAAAGAAGACTACTAAGAAATATTGAGATTAAGATCTGTACCAAGTATCAGTAGTGGGATATCATCTAAACTGGAGTGAAGAATAGTGGCCATATTTTTTTGTCACGTTAATAATTTTCTTACTTATTTTAGGATCGTAAGCCAAAAATTAAAGTGTGATAATACATTGAGGCCCGTAATCCCCCCGGAAGTACTCCCCAATTATTTTGGAAAGGGTTTGAGGCGCGCTTCGAAAAATTCTGACCGGTTTTCAGACCAGATTATACGAATTTCCTAACCCAATTTCAGATCTGCCGATAAATTTTATACCCGTTTTTAGCCTCTTTCATATACCTAATCTCCACATTTTCAAAAATGAAATCCAGATTCAGACCAAAATATCAAAATGCACACCTAATTTCAGACCCAAACTCTTTGGCGCCACACATACCTGTGTAGCTCATGTAAGGGAGTAGTCCCCCCCCCTTCCTCACCCCCTCCCCCCCGGGGGGTTGTAATCGTATAATTGATTACAGGACCAGTTTAATTGGGCAGTATTGAATATTAGAGAGGTTAATTGATCAATCAGGTTTAAGGAAAGTCTAATTTTTATGGCAATGGTGAAGATTTTAGTTATAAATCTAGTTTTCAAAATAAGAATTTTTCTCCTTCTTCTAGCCATTTTTATAGCCTTTTTTTTTCGACGCTATTAAAAACAGCTAATTAAAGAGGCATTTCACGATTAATCCATAAAAAAATTGCAGAAAATTGTTTTTCATTTTTATCTCAAAGTATATTGGTCAAGGCTATTTGATGCTAAATTACTCCAACTAGTTATTTGTCCTACGGGCCAACATTAAATTCGTTTCAGCACTCGCAACTGTTATCCGTTTCAATGACCTTGAAATTCATCCATTCATACCATATTTGTAATGTTTAGCAGAAGTAATTTTTTTATTTTACCGTCTTTTGCGGAGCAATGGAAAAATTGCGCAATTATACCGTGAAACAGCCTCTTTAAATAATAACAGTAAAAAATATTGCTTTTCGAACGAGCACTCACTTGTTCTAGGGTTGTATCTCTCCACAGAATTCATGCTTAATGGAGCCTCGATGTCATGTGTTTGGGCTCCACCAATTGCGTACACATAATGTTCTGACGTCACTACACAATGACCTGTGCGGGGTACTAACATTGGTGCAAGGGTCTTGTGTTGGGAGGTCTTCTTCAGATCGAGGCTAACGACTTCTCTTTCCGCTAACAGTGATCTTGGCTCCACGCCTCCAATCATCAGAAGGTTTCCTGCATGTACCGCTGTACCATAAAGATCGCGGTCAACAGGGATAGATGGATCTGTCTTGACAGCTTCCCATGAGTCTTTGGTTGGATTGTATTTCTCCACGAATGACGGGGTTCCACCACAACTAGCAACTTCGCATACGCCGCCAACAGCATAGGTTGTATCTTCAGTTTGCACGAGACCTAATCTGCAAATGACGGAAAGATTATCACAACGTATAGTGAAGGGAGAGAGGGATGAGAGTCCATGAAATTATGAGTTCATCGAATTCAGTTGAATCATATTTATATGTCCTTATTTTGACATACACAGATACACTATATAGACTTCGGAAATCGAACGAAATTAAATTTTTAAGAATTCTGTTGAAGGGGTTGTTTCAGGGGTTGTTTCCATCGCTCGGCAAAAAACCTTATAAGTACAAATAAAAATGATGCTACGAATAGATCAAGCATTCTACCTTCAACGTTACAAATGCAGTGTGGATGGCTTAATTTCGTGGAAGATTGAAATCAGTGGATTACAGTCGTGAGTGCTGGAGCGAATTTAGTGTTGGCCCGTAGGATACTACAACGCCAAAATGCTTCAATCCTTGACAATTTTGTTCGTTAAAGGGTTTCTTTGTCAAATTAAATAGCTTTGATCAATGTACTGTGAATAAAAATGAAAGGAACTATAGTTTTGGAAAGCGGCAGTTTCGTATGAGACAACCGCGAAACTGCCCCTTAAAACAGCAATCACACTAGCAGTTTCGATGTGTATGTGTTGCACAGGGTCAACTGCTTTATATCGTCTGAAAGTAAAACGCCACGCCTGGGGCCAGAAGTTTTTAACACTTATTTTCATCTTGAGATAATTTCATTTTAATTCTTAAGGCTGTTTGGGTAATGACACTAATGTAATGCTTAAAAGCATTGTACAATTTCATGCAGTTACACAAAAAATACTACATTTATCGTGTTTTAATAACTATGTATTGAATCCACGTCCCGTTAACACTTTCCAAATCCTCTTGGGGACTCAGAATAATTTCTGTTCCTATAAGAATATGTTCTCTGACCAACTTTTGAAATATTCATTACACTGTATCATGAAATATGCATGCATTCAGAGACAGTTTTAACTTTCACACTTTTTTGGCCAAAAAAATTTTTCGATGGAAGTTGCTTGCTGTCACAAACGCTGTCACAGCTGTATGGTTTTAACTAACTGCATTTTGACTAATTCTGCGATCAACACAAGTTTCTTTTCCTTTCGTCCACTTCAGCTGCTAGTCTCGTGCAAAACAAAACCTTCATTTTAAATATTAACGAACCGGTTGGATGTAATATCAATTGACTTCTGTTGCAGGTGTTTAGTACAATACTAACACTTAGCAAAGTAAACGCTTTGTTCTACGTGGGTAGTTACGCTAGCGACCAAATACTCTTCATCCTTTGTTCCAGTAAGGTCAGAAAGATTTTAGCCGGACGTGTAAAACAATTCAGTAAAGGACCTTAGAACATGAAGCCCAAAATGTTTTGAATCGCGTTCAAAGATTTTGACAGCAACAATTCAAGTACAAGAGTATTGATTAATCCACCATTACTAACAGTTTGGAACATTAAAGTAAAGTCGGAGCGAGGCTGTGACTTAGTTTTGAAGTAGAAGAAACATTAACAAAAAAAGAATAAAAAAAGAGAAGTCTATATAGCAGCTATATTTACATTTTTGTGGTGAACGATACATAATTGTCAAGATAGAGATTAGAGTGAAGCAAGTATGGGGTTAAAATGGATAAAATAGGATTGAAGGTTTAATTAAAATATAGTTTTCGCCACTATGGAGAATAAAGCCACAGTTTCCAAGACGTTTACCTCAAAAAACAGGTACCGCAATGGGAGACCTACCTCCAACGTGGAACATTCATTGCTTCAAGCATTTTCCATTTGTCTCTGCCCGGGATATAGCAATAGCTTTGGTTTAAAATGCGAGAATGACTGCATCCTCCGACAGCTAAAATTACTTTGACTGTGCTATAAGACTTGCGAGGAGCCCTTGTCAAGATTGAATCATCGGTGCACGATTGGTTGACGTTGTACGCAAGGACGTTTGGAAACCCTTCAAGAAAGGTAGCGACGCGAGGTGTCTGAATAAATTTAAATCTAATATTTTTCATGAGCATTGACAATAAATGTTTTCTATTTTGTAAGTCATGGTTTATCCACTTAATTACAACATTTAGTAAATCTTCTTCTTCTTCTACGTTCAAGTCATCGCTTAAGAGAATCTCTCTGATACTTTCTCCATCCAGCAGTGCGAAATCTTTGGTTTGTGCAATTTTCAAAATGTTCTGACATAGGAAGTTGAGGCAATGGCGATGAAGAGTTTCACAACCAAATTCATCAGCAGTTGAAAGGATAGTCAAACAATTATCTGCCACCAGAATCCTTTGAAGGAAATTTGCACAAACAGTTTGTATTTTGCTCATCAGAAGGAAGTTTGAAGCTTCCAGAAGTTCTCTTACGTTTTCTTCTGTAACTTTTACAATGCCGGTGTAGATAAAATCTAAGACTTTTTTCATAGCTGAGGCAGTAATTCCTAAGATTTTCACCTTCTCCATCGTTTTCTCAGCCATATCTGTAGTAAACATTGCCAGGAAATAATTGCTATTAGCCGCTAAAACTCCCTTGTGAGCTGGAAGCTCTTCATCTTCAACAAGTAGAACAACATCGCACAAGATCTTTGACTGACGCTGTGTATTCAGACTTCCCAGAAGTTCAACGTTTTGCGACACACAGTCACAATGACTCTTAACTTCGTCGTCGTTTTGATTAACTCTCGTCAGCTCCATGTTCTTTGACGTTCGCCTACTGCAGACAGTACTCCAATCAAAATAAACAGATGGGTAGAACTTGTTTATCGAACCAGCCGGTTGAGAACCATGAAGAAGAATTAATATACATTATACGTGAGTTTTCCGTTCATTTCCGTGCTGATATATGCCGGCACTGATGTCATGTCCGATCTCGTGGCTTTGATCCACTAATTATTGTTTATATTCTGAGTACTTAAATATTCTCTGAATATTGAAAGGCAGCGTTCCAGGTCATGTCACTTTGCCAAAACACAACTATTTTGGTCACCGACTGGTGGCGGACGACATTTGCATAAATGCAAGAAAAGTTATGTTTCGCGTTTTTAATCTCCGAACTCTTTTCGTTTCTTCCTCAAGTTTGATTGTCACAACTGAAACTAAAAAGAAGCCAAGGGAAAAAAAGATTTTTAGCGTCCAGTTTATTCAAAAAAGGAGGGAAGGAATCGGTCTGTATTTTGTTTTATAGTTTAGATTGATTTCAGCACCTTTTAAAGAATATAACCATAAGTTTGAAGGAAAAGGAGGGGTGCTCCTTTTGCAAGAAAATTACTAATTCAATGTGTACAACCACAAAAGTGCAACTTTTCGACAATCCACTGGCATGCCTACTTTCACTGTTTTGCAGTAAAATACAGAATTTTGTTAACCAGGTCTTGGATTCAATAAATTTTAGAAGAACTAATACAGAAAATGTGATGTACATTTTATGATTGAAAGAGGAAATATGTATTTTCTACTTCAAACATACATCTGCAAACTTACAGAAAACAAAAGAGGAGGAGGAAATAATAAATAAGAGATATTATATATCAAATTGTAATATTTACAATAATATTGACACTAAATGTTTTAATTTAATCTATTCTAAACTACACTAATGTAGTCTAATCTACACTAATGCAATTAATTCTAATCCATTTTAATCTAACCTAATCTATTCTAATGTAATGTAATGTAATGTAATGTAATGTAATGTAATGTAATGTAATGTAATGTAATGTGATGTGATGTAATCGAAACCGGTAATCTAATCTATGTTGCTAAAACCTTTTAAAATCGTAAGCCGAGCCTAAAAATTAGAATTTAAAATTTTAAAATTAATTTTTCGAATATTGGTTAAAAATTTCTTATTGCCTGCCATAGCTCGTATGCGGTCTGGTGGGGCATTCCAGTTTTTCGCCGCATAGTATTTGAACGAGTTTAGTCCATACATAGTGCTATTTACTTTTGGGAGAGTAAGTACGTTTGTGCCTCTTAGGTTGTAATCATTATTTCTAGGCTTAATAAGGTTAACGATGGTGGCAGGTGCTTTTCCCTGAAAACATTTGTTGATAATGAGTAGCATGTCTTGTATTCGTCGGCTCATAGGTGTGCTGCGTGTACCAATCCATTCTAGCATTTCATCGTAAGACACATTCTTGTCCTTATACACGTATCTAGGTACGTGCTCGTTTACCCTTTCCATTTTTCTAGTGTTTCTGGCACGACAATGATGCCATATCTGGCTACAATAGTAAAAGTGCGGTAAAATAAAGGCACGATACGAAGCTTCCTTGGTTTTGCAAGGTAGGATATTCTTGAGTCTATTTATAGTGCATTTACCTGCCCTCCTACCTTGCGACAGATAGTTGTAACATGAGTATCAAATTTTAGCTTGTTGTCTAATGTTACGCCTAATAGCTTTATTTCTTTCGATTAGGGATAGATTGATCTGCGCATTTTATGTTTAAGCTGTGATCAGTGTTTCCCAGCACTAAAGCCTGGTATTTTTCTGGGTTCGCAAGCATTCCATTCTGCTGAAACCATTGTTTTGAACTGGTTAAGTCTTGATTTTATGCCATCTTCCATAACCTGAGGGTTCTTGTCTTAGTATCGTCAGCGTAGCATATTAGACTGCATTCTTTGATAGCATATACCAGATCATTCATGAAAATATTGAATAGAATCATGTCCCTGTGCTTTATTAGGATTGATGCTTTCGAGTACCGTCTTAGCAATCGTGCTGATTGGTCAGATGAAAGCCAAATGTATTAGTTGACCCCTCATGATAGATCGCAAAAAGCACTGTGTATTTGTATAAAATACTCATTAAAAGTTTCTGCTTCTTGCTTTTGTTCTCTGATCACTGTTTGTTTTTCTTTCAGAGTAATAAACTCTTCCGGTGCGCGGTATCTGGTGTGCATAAGGGGTTGTAATGACTTCCCCAAACTTCCCAGTTGGGTTTCCCGCGCGTAAACTGCACAGCTGATCAAAGTGATGTATGATGGATTTGCGGCGCATCGTAACGACACGTTTTCCCAGAGACCTGTAAGCCTCCCAGTTGACTGCTAATCTTTTTCTGTAGAATTTACGCTTTAGGGTATTTTTTTTGTGCATCGCTTTTCTTATTTCGGGTGTTATAAACGTCGATTGCCCAGTTGTCCAGAGGCGGTTTTATCCTTCCTGGTAAAGGGCGCCAGGACATTGTCAGTTTGTGGATTGAGTATTGATCAAACGATACACTTCTGTTATCTACTTACTTGCCCTGAAAAGTAAATAAATTTATAACACTTAGCTTTGTCTTCGACTTGTTGTGAATGTATCCAGCTCCGGTCAATCTGGGAATGTTAAATTGAAAGTGTTCTGATCATTCGAGCCGACCGCGGCTTGTAACCGCTATTCACTCCGACTGAGTCTTGCGTACGATATTAATTTTTACTTAATATGTTAATGAAATGAATCTTCGAAGAGGAGATGTTCATAGAAAAGAGCAAAGAAAGGTTCTTTGGTTGGGCAGTTTCATAACGATGTATCTAGAAGAGTGTACATATCTTTTATGAATGCGATATTTTTTACTTGTGGTGGCTTGTAGCCGCATAATAAAGAGATATGTTGTTGACCTACTTGGATGTCCGCTAGAATTGCCTCTACTTCGTTGCATTTGATTCGTAGGCAGTATGACGGGATATATTTGCGAATATACCAGACAATTTCTTCACCTCCTTTCTTCCGACCCCTGCAAAAATATTATAACCATCAATAGGAAACTGAGAGTATAGAAATGAACTATCGATTTTTGTCTCTTGAATACTCAGAATATCAAACGCCTCAATCCACTCGAAGACTTCACTGAACCTTTCACTGAGACTGTTGATGTTCAAGCCTCCAATAACGCAGTATTTATTTGCATATAGGCTAACGGATCAAGTATGTGCGTATTTCTTGCATCAGAGCAGCTTTCAGAAACAGAATCGGAAATGTTCAACGAGGAGCTCGATGATTCAAAAAGCGAGCCACTGAACTGCGGTAAGCTATAGGCCAGGCACAGCCACTGCATCGATGCATTGCGAAGCTTATTAATAGTATCTTCGGTTAGTCCACAGCACTTGTCGTGGAACCACGCAGTACAGTCTTTGCACAAAATGGCCGCCTGATTCTTCCTCACAGTCCTGCTGCAATCCACTATAACAAAAAAGATGGCGGCTGTACATATGACCACAATGCCTTGCGAACCTAACTCAGCGAATAGGTGAACATGGAAGACCATTGTATGGGAAACATGTCCATGCACTAACAACATTGTCTATGCTAGGTTTGAAGTTTTTAGATCCTTTCTGTACGTTTCTTTGAGCGTTTTCAGGTTTGTTGCGCGATAGGAGTTATGGGTAAATGTACCAGTCGCCATCTTTTTTGTTACGATCAATTAAGTTGCACACTTCGGTTTCTTCTCAGCGGAACCCGGGTTGAGTTCTAAATCGTGGTAAAGGGAAATACCCAGGAACCATAAACACATACATCCAATTTTGGTCCAGCGAACTTGAAGTACGCGAACACGAGATAACATTCGGACGGTGTACGAGGAGTGCTTTCTCCAGTTGGATATTATAAACACGGAACGAACCAAAAAGCTGTGATTTTTGTATTCTCCAGGAAACATTTCGAGGCTTGCCATACCATCTACCATATTGTAAAACACTGGCGCATGTTGAGGAGACAATAAGGAAGTAAAAAAAATTATAATTACAAACATGAAGAGCCGGCCCGCTTCTGCGCAACCTATCGCCATGACGAAACAAAAAGAAAGATTGCGTTACAAATAACTGTTTTCGTCATGTTTCCATTACACCAGAAGCTTTCCAGCGAATCACATCAATTCATCCATTAGACATTCCTTATGCGTCCATCACTGTTAACTCAGCCGGGGAGAGGGTCGATGGGGGATA
>JANRMR010213028.1:3410-18067 GCA_025434825.1 Bergia sp. 'catenularis'
CGAGACGCGATCCTCGCGGATTGATGTTGCTCTCAGCTCGATGTTTATGTTTTTCAATCGGCTTTGAGGAGAAGGAAGCTTGCAGTCTAGGCAGACTATCGTCATTTTCGGGAGTGAACACTCGCCGGAGCTTTTCGTTGGCCAATCGTTCGCCACACCGTTCATGGACAAGGACGTTAAGCCTTCGTCTTCGATCTTTGCTGTGTGAATGGTTGCTGTAAAATATTCTACATGAAGAGCACTTGAGTTACTACTTTTATACATGCCTGAAATTTTTCTTATAAGCTTTTTCATATAACGTTTTTACAGCTAGGCAAATTTGAGCCCAGGAACTCTTAAGCCAACTTGATTATTTTATAGCACTTATAAATTCATTTAATTAGTGATGCAAGTGTTATTTTATTTACCACTGTAAAACGCCTTATATCAAGTCTGTTCAAATGTTTAATACCTGAATACTTGTTACTTTCTAACTCACCTCTCGAGGGACTCGAGGCACTTCTTGCAAATTCGATGTCCGCACGGCGTCTGATTCGGTTTTTGCAGCACGTGCTTACAAACGGAACAATAAAACTGTTCTGGGACCTCCTCGCAGAATTTTACCCCTTTGAAGACGTTGCAAACTTTACCACGGTTAGCGGGGCTTGTAGATACATGGGAACATGCACATTCGTCTTGGAGACACATTGCTACCTAATGGCAATGAAATTTTGTAGTTGTCCGGTTGAGACACAAACTTAAGTACAGTTTATATGACGTAATATTAATTCTAAATTGATGTTAAAAAATGCCCCTTCGTCATTTCATAACTGAAAGTGACTCGCCCTGTTGATCATGCAAATTACCAGGAAGCTTCGTCGGAATTGCCCGAACTACATGCACAGGTATAGGTCTGGCAAGCGTCAGACATAAAAACGCAAAACGGGATGCTGAAAGGGGAAAAGATGACGGGCTTTCTTTAGTCTTGGCTTGGCGTTTTTCAGATACATGTTCATGCGGGATTGATCGTACATCAAATAACACGTCATGTGAAAGTAAAGAATGGCAAGTATCCAGTATGGTAATCAGATATTATATGTCAGTTGAAAAGAAGTAATACAATTAAAGACACACGACTGTTTCTTTCAGTTTTCTACTCTCAGATTCTATATCATGTATAATCCATGACTTGGACTATTTCCGGGGACTTTCTTTTAGTGATTTCGATCACTCCGCTTTGAACACCAAAACATTTCACTATTTATAATTATAAACAGCGAAATAACCTGCTAATTTGGGGAATCCCCGTTTTGTTTTGTTCGCCTTTACGTGTACGGCAAAATGATAATAATGTTAAAATCTTGTGATTTGATTCATTTCATACTAAGTTTCAATTCAACTGGACTGTAGAAGTGCAAACTGAGATTCTGTACACGTAAACCAGACAGTGTTATTCACTGCTAATATTACGAAGACAGAGCGTGCTCACCATTACAACACTATTACCAATAACTGTTACACCATTTTTATCGTGTCGACGACATTTTAAGGTAAAATGTAAATTATACCGCTGTCAATTTACTAAAGCTACTGAACAGAAAACCTTACATAGCTTGATGGCTAGCTACGTTGTTGTTTTGCATCAAATTATCCCGTTCTTTCCTTACATAAAAGGACACCCGCACTTAAATTTGGATGCCTGTCTTTGTGATACATCTCGCTCTCTCTACTTTTCTCTTTTTTTGTAAACCTCCAAAAATTGAGTCGGTCGGCGGCGAGAAGCATAAAATTAAGTGGGAATGGCCTTAGCTAAAGCAAATTTTCAACAATCTATAGTACTTGTCATTTTCTAAATCTACTGTGAGGAATCTGATAATTTTGTCATTATGATTATACTTTCTATTTTCATAATTTTACCTATAAGGTCACCTTCAAGCTGCCTTTCCTTTTCGAAACCAAGGTACATTCCCCGTCTGAATCCAAAATTCCCCTGTTCGAGACTTTCGTTTTCATAATCACAATGATAACCATAAATAAAAACACAGTTTTTTTAATAGCATTTTAATATCCGATATCTATACTCCACGTTTAAAATGCTTGGAAAAACGTTTTCAACGGTACAATAATGCAACATAGCGCAATTTATAAACTAACAAAATGAAAACAGCAAATCTTAGGACTTTCAACTGATCGGCCTCTCATATTATGAAATGCAATGGTGGATCCTGAGTTTTCGAAAAGAGGCGCGCGCGGGGATATTGACAGAGAAAGGTCTTGAGGCGGTAGAAATTCTAGTATATAACGACCAAAATGATCGGCCAAATCCCACCGCCTTGATCCGCCACTGCTCATAACCATTCACTGTTGACAATCAAAACTTCTAGAATTTTTATAGTTAGTTTTAAGTCCCATAATTATCTTAATTAAAATTTTTCATTAATTCATGTAAAGTTTTACACAATTCATCCTTTTAGCTGCAATAGTATGTATGTAAATCTATCTATCTATCTATCTATCTATCTATCTATCTATCTGTCTATCTGTCTGTCTGTCTGTCTGTCTATCTATCTATCTATCTGTCTGTTTGTCTGTCAGTCTGTCTGTCTGTCTGTCTGTCTGTAAAATTAGTTGTCCGGTGTCTGTCGGTCTGTCTATCTATATATCTAACTGGGCTCTCCTTTCCCACTCTAACAAGTTTATTAGCATACAGTCTACACAAGTACTTGCCTGTGTTTGATGTCGTATAATCCTTTAATTCGAAATTGATTCGGTTGTTTATAAGCTTTGATAAACTCATGGCTATATTAATGAACGCACTACCAACAGACATCTATAAACTTGAGTAAACTAATTTGAAATAATAAGAAACCAACAAGATAACGTAAGGAAGATGTACAAACCGTTACCTTGGTGATGATTGTGCTAATAGTGCTCGGTGCTTGCATAACCAGCGCGTCTTTACTCATTAAGCCGGCAGGACTCGTGTGTCGCAGTAGCGTGCTGTTTCGCTTGGCTTACACCACATAATAAAGTCTCTTTTTGCAAAATAACAAAACCACCGGCAACCAGTTCATTGAAACTGAAAGAGGTACCTGTTTCTCATCAGGTCATTTTCTAATTCTTAAGATGAGAAGTTACAATAAAAAACACTTGTTCAGACAAGGTGGTGAAACCGATAAAATCCTAGTTTCATCATCTAGAAAAACCTAGCATATTCAAATGATCAGGAATTGATCGAGATACTTTAACCTACCGTTCATGGTCCAGTACACGTGCTGTGGCGTGTCATGTGTGACGGTGGCCTGACTGTGTTGAGCCCTCAGGTGATCTCCTGGTGTCAGATGTACTATCAAGTATAATATGTTTAGTCGCATTTGGAGCTCAAAACCTACAAGTCGTTGTATTTTATTCCGTAACTTGTTTGCAGGCCATGGCAAGTCGAACAAAAATTTGAACCATTGCAAAACGTAAACTGCTAAACAGCCTGTGCACTAGTATTGCAGGATTCGCTCGCTGCCCCACAAGTCATAAGCGTTTGAGCGAAACTGAAACGGTAAAAGGCAATCACGAGATCTGAAAAAGTAGTTTTGAAAAATTATGTCTCGTGATGTCGCATGCATCACCTTCAAATAAAAAATCTGGCGCATACGAAAAAACTTGACTCAGATGGTAACCTTCCTGACCAGAGACTCTGGCATACTGGACTGGTTCCGAAATTCTTCTCCCTAACTCAGCTGCCAAAGATAGGACAATCAGAAAATTATTAATTGCTGGCCAAAACGTCTGGCTCTTGCCACAAAATGAAACGTACCTGCCAAATAAAAACTATAGACTTACGAGACAGTGCTTGGCGTCCATTTGGACGCTGGATAATTGAGAAGGACTGGTCCCATGTACTCAACGCCACAACTTACGATGACAAGTTTCAAACTTTTAGTAACGACCTACATCATGCAATCGACCTCTTCTTGCCCTGGAAAACAGACAAAGTGCGAACTCCGATAGACCCTGGATCTCAAAAAAAACTAAAGCTCCTGATACACAAACGTCAATCTGCTTTTACCCCGACTTGGCAAAATATCCACTAGTTAAAAACTCTGGAGGAATAAAGTTCAGCATGAGATCCGCTCTGCAAAACAACAATATGCTACAAATATAAAGTCAGCGACTAAGAACAGACCAGTGCTATGAAATGGTGGAGACAGATAAAGGAAACAAACAGTCCGAATTGGAACTTCCCTCTCACAATGGAGGTCCCTAAAGGGGGGATTCCACGGGGTACCAAACTTGGAGTGATACTTTTCAGTATAATGACTAACGAGCTGCTCCAGGACTGGTAGTAACCACTGCCTTCGAGATCCTACCGTCCAATGGCATTGGCCTACACGTACTTAACTTCGTATACTGGCCAGTGACACTCAATCTTTCTCGGTAATACACAAAGTGAAACTGAATCCTCCGAAATGTAAATTTTATGATCAATCATAATTTCTCTCTCAATCCAATATGAATTGGAAATATTATCATTGAAGCTGTCAGCACCTATACACTGAACCACTGGGTATTGTGATATCTGGCCATATCTAACGATTTGAACTGGAGTAGTCATGTTGACTATATTTACAAGACGTCCAATAAGAGACTTAACTTTCTAAGGCTGCGTAAGAATTCGGGAGTTGAATGTAGTAGTATTGTGAAAATCTACCTTGTTATGATCAGGCTCATCTTAGAATATGCCGTCCAAGTATGGCAGAACATCCCTATGTTTCTTGAAACTAAACTCGAAAGTTCACAAAAGAGAGCCCTTAAAATTATTTTCCCAGGACTATCATGCGAACAAGCCTTAGTTAGCGCCAACATGTCAACTTTAGCTGAAAGACGCGATATCTATGTAGATCCTATGTTCTTAAACTTAAACAGCAGCATCATCCTTTACACTTCCTTCTGCATAAATCCGAACCTGTCGCTCACCATTATAATCTTAGATCTGGAACTACTTCAAATACAATTCTGTATAACAATAATATCTACTGCAAAACACAAAAATCTGGTAATTTTATCACTTTTAAGTATTTATAAAATGTAAGATTTATAACGTTTTGCAGTATATTAGTTATAGATATTTGTAAATTGATACATGTGTATTGTAAATAATTATACTCTGTAATTTAGCCTCTTGGCTACATTGAGTTTTCAATAAAAGCTAATACTTTTTGCACTTCAAACAATAAAGCTCACCAAACTTAATATTAAAATTTTCCGGTTAAATGGCTAAATGTTGAATGCTAACTGAAAATGAATTTTAGACAAAAAAAGTCAAGTTATTTAGTTTTGCGGACTTTCAAATCCCGTGACCAAGCGTTCGTGAGACTATAAATAATAGGTCACACCACCCGGCCCTTGAATTGACGGACTCACAGAAGTGTCATGTGATTCGAGCGCATTGTACAGTGACAGCATCCTCGGAGACCCAGGGGCAGTCAGTGTTGGTGGCGGAGCGGAGCGAGTCCGAGAGGCCGAAGACCGATCCGCGACGCAGGGGGAGAAAGGGGGGGGGGAGTTTTGTTCTCCCTGACGGACCGCCCCTGGGTCGCCGAGGATGCAGTGACAGAGACCAAAATCTAAACTGAACTGAACGTCCGAAAGAAACCATGCAATGATTCACACGATAATCTATAAATATAATTTAACCGACGCCACACATGATATACATCGATCCACAACGTTTGCTCTTAAAGGTAGGACTAGGTTTTACTCGGCAGTGTCTTTACTGTGTTAAACCTCTCCAACCTGGGCTTTTTTAAAGTTTCACAACATGGGAGAGCCGGGAAAGTTTTTATATACCAAAACTACTTGCAATGTACAATTTGTTTATATAAAAGAAATCTCAAAAACCAAAGTGGCCTCATTTTCAAGTTAAAATTATCATGGCGATATAAGACACAACACAACACAACACAACAACACAATCAACTACAAAGTACAACACAACACAACACAACACAACACAACACAACACAACACAACACAATAAAAAAGTTGCATAACACAAAGTATGTAAATTCTAAAACTTAATTTAACAATTGGACAAAAAATATAAACTATTTGAACTAATGGAAAATAGCTATAAATTTACACACTGTAATGATAATGGGTAAAAACTTAGAACAGTTTAAAATAACGAAGTTCATTGAAATTTTCAAGGCTGATCAGAAATTGTTTCTTACAATATTAAGTGAAACTTGGGAAGGAAAGGCCAACCGTTGACCAGAAGTAAGAAATTTGTTTCAACTGTAATTCAGCAAGGAACGAAAAGCTTCGTTTTCCAGTTTCGAGCTTAGGCCTATGGAGGCAAAGGTTATTATTGGTGGATGATCTGGCTGCACATTGATGTGTTGGGTATGAGAACAACTTTGGAAGGTGCAACATTATGTAAACATTTGTAAACATTTTGTAGGTCTGCATAATAATTCGTTGGTGAATAGTTTCTCTTATATTAGTACCATAATTTTAAGGTTCTTAAACGGTGATATTGACAGAGTAGAATAATCGGTGCTAAGTATTAGCCTGGCTGGGCGCACGTTTCTAGGTAAGTATAGGATTTGGTGGAGTTTATTTGTAGT
The DNA here is from genome assembly GCA_025434825.1 of Bergia sp. 'catenularis'. Classification (NCBI taxonomy): domain Eukaryota; kingdom Metazoa; phylum Cnidaria; class Anthozoa; order Zoantharia; family Parazoanthidae; genus Bergia; species Bergia sp. 'catenularis'. Next base: position 10,013 of record JANRMR010213028.1, read on the forward strand.
AGAGTTTTCCAAGACAGAACAACAGTACTCTAGAGCTTGTTTGGCAATAGCATTATGAAGTAGGAGGCTCTCTTTAACTGATCTTAATTGCCGAAGATATGTGTTGATTATGGACTGCTCTGCAACTTCTGGAATGTTTATATCACAGTTTATAGGCGAGACCAGCCGTTTTATTAGCCTTTTACAAAATTAATCAGTGTATGCGCTTCACACGGCAGCAACGTTTTAATCAGTTCCTCATTTGAAGCCTCCTGTAACCTTTTTTATCTTTTATTCGACATTTATTGTACTTACTGATATTTATCAAATCTAAGGAGTCATCTGAAATATTATGACATCAGTCACCTACATCAGCAACAAGGCACGCAGGGAGTTCTGTTCAAAGTTTATTGAAGAAAACGACAGATATAAGAGAAAACTTTTCAGAGCAATGACAGCACATCTGCTTCGAAAGGATGATACATTTCCAGACTATACTGACAATACTGCTCTGGCCAATGATGTCGGTCGTTTTTTCTATCGTAAGATTATCAACATTCGTAATAAAATCGACGCCGTTGTTATTAATCAAGACCACCGTACTTAGATTAATAAACGACACTGAGTTTGGTACTGGACAAAAACTGAGTAAGTTTGAAAGCCTCCCTATACAGCTCATCCAGAAATCAAACAAGAAAAGTTGCCAGCTAGACCCTATACCTACATCACTGGTCGTGGGGAGTCTCGATGAACTTCTACCCGTCATCACCTGCATGATCAACTCCTCTCTGTCTCTTGGTCTCTTTCCTGCTGCATGGAGAGCTGCTCTTGTTGACCCAAGAATCAAGAAACTTGGTCAAAACCGCATCTAGATCTCTGTCAAACTTACGTCCAGTGAGTAATTTACAATTTGTATCCAAACCAACGGAGAGAGCGGTGTGTGACCAAACACTAGATCACATCACGCGTTCGGGTCAGTATCCACTACTCCAGTCAGCATATCAGACAGGTCACAGCACGGTTCCGTGCCGTTTCCAAACGGCCTTGCTTAAAGTACATAACGACATCTATGGACCGAAAAAGAGTTACACTACTAGTACTTTTGGATATTAGTGCTGCCGCTGACCATCAAGTGAATTATTGCGTCGTCTGGAGTTTAGCTTCGGAATAATGGGTACTGCTGTGAAATGGTTTAGATCATACTTATAGATGGTAGCTACTTAGACGGTATACCTAGACCGCAGCTACTCGAGCGGGTTCGCTTTACCTCACGGTGTTACACAAGGCTCCTGTTTGGGACCACTGCTATTCACGATCTACGCAAGTAAGCTTTTTCAAGTTGTTAAGGATCATCTTCCGGATGTGCACGTGTATGCAGATGCTACCCAGCTATAATACCCCAAAATACCTTTCTTTCAAACACTGTAACTGCGATGCAAGAGTGCATCAGAGATATATATATTAAGAACTTGGATAGCAGTAGACAAGTTAAAACTAAATGATATTAAAACAGAATTCATGTTAATTGGAACACATGCGCACTTGAATAAGGTCAACACATCTGAGTCAAACAAATGTGTCGTTAGCATCTTCAGTTATAAATCTTGGCGTGTAGCTTGATCCAAATCTCAACATGTCAAATCACACAAATAAGACTTACCAGGCCGTTATCTATCATTTGCATAATATCAGACGCATCAGAAAGTTTCTAAAACATGATGATAGAAAATCTGTAGTGCAGGCAGTAATAATGTCTAGGGTAGACTACTGAAACAGGCCCCTGTATGGCGTTTCAGGTAAACACTTGTCAACGGCTACAAAATGCAGCAGCTCGTCTTGTATGTAATCCCCAAGTACACTCACATAACACCAATCCTCATACGGTTACAATGGCTTCCCATTAGTTGTAGAATTAGTTTTAAGATTGCCATGCTTGTTTTTAAACGTATTTTAGTATAAGTTTAACCAGGACACAATATAAATTACATGTACATGTAATGCACATCTGATCATATGAGTGCTCATGTTAAATTGCGCAATACAAATATTAACTATTATTATTATTATTATTATTAAATAAGAATTAGAAAGAGTGTCTTTAGTCTCTGATATAATCACTAATTTTTCCATCTATTAGTCAATCAGGGTGCGCATTATTTATGCCCTTTTATAGCTATTAATTGCAAGGTAGTAGTAAATGTACATTTGAGAACTACACATACTGTTAGTGTAGGTAACAGCATGATTTGTAGTGGTATTTGGCATAAATACCACGAGTCATATTTCAAAGTTGTTCTACGAAATTTCACGATCCGTAGGCGAGTGAAATTTGGAACAGCTTTGAAATATCATGAGTGATATTTATACAAAATACCACGTAAAAATCATGCCATTATTTGTTTATACTAATACCTGAGAAATTTCTACAACAGCATCTGTTTATTTCCTCTCGCGCATTTGAATGGAATTGTAATTTTCACATGTAGGTATTTCAAAATTACGCTGAAATACCACTGCTCTCGAGCAATCAGATTGCAGAAATTTCTCAGGTCAATATTGGTATAATAATCAAAATAACTGAGATAACAAAAATAATGGAGATTTTACTAAATCATGACAAGTAGTTCTAATTCTGTTTTTTAAAACTTGTTAATCAACTGCCACCATGGAATGCAACGTAATCTTACATCTTATTTGGGACGCAAGCTAATATCTGCCTACATCCGGTCAAAGGCTACTGAGGCCAACGGGGATCCAAAGCAGTTTTGGCGAACCATACTGAAAACCCTTCATGCATAGTAAGGGGACTAGTAACAGTGGAACTATCCACCTTGAGGAGGACGGTGTACTAGTAACTGAAAAGAGAAGACAGGTTGCTGAGATTTTTAACAGTTACTATTCTCTTGTTCAGAATGTGTCGGAAGGCTATGATGACGGCCGGTACGTTGGAGATTTCTCTGATCATCCAAGCATTATAGCAATAAAAGACAAGCATCCAGTGGTTGAACAGTTCTAGTTTCATCCTGTTACTAAGACCTGAAGTTGAGTTGATCTTAAAATCATTGAACTCAAACAAACCTACTGCATGGTCATGAACAGATTCCCGCCCGGGCTCTGCGCGATTGCGCCTCTGCATCAGCTGATCCATTGTCAGTTCTGATTAACACGACAATAGGCACTGCTTGTGTTCCAGCAGAATGGTAATTATCGGAAATTTGTCCCATCTCCAAGAAAGACGACGAGCTGGATAAATCTAAATACAGGCCTGTTTCCATCTTTGTTCTACTGGATAAAGTCTTTGAGAGGTGCCTGGAAAGACAGCTTGTCAAGCATGTCAACCCCTATCTGTCACCATTCTTATCTGCGTATTAGAAAGGGATATAGCTGGGAGGCCGTATTGTTGCGTCTCACTGAGGATTGGAAATCAGTGTGCTCTTGACAGAAAGTTTGTGGTTCGGGCTTTTATTATGGATCTGAGTAAAGCATTTGACGTAATACCGCATAGGTTACTAATCGCTAAGCTTTCTGCCTATGGAATTTCAACTAACAGTTTGAAACTACTGGACAGCTACCCCGGCAATCGCAGACAGCGTATGCGAGTGGAGGATGTTACATCTGATGTCTCAAATATAACAAGATGGGTTCCCCAAGGTTCAGTTTTGGTGCCCTTACTGTTTAACATTTTCCTCAACGACCTCTTCTATTTCATCAAAGAGGCTCAGTTGTCCAGCTTCGCTGATGACAACCAGCTGTACTTCTGTGATCTGGATCCAGCTGTTGTGGAACGCGTTCTTAATAACGAGCTTGCCGTAGCTGATGTGAATGGTTTCTTAGGAATATGATCATAAGTACTCAATCCCGACAAATTCAAGGCAATGGTATTATCGAATAGTTATAATCATAATATAAACCTATCATTTCTTGCTGAAAGGGAACATGTGCCGCAGGTCAACCATATTGTTTCAAGATCATGTATTTGGTAATAATCTTACACTCTAGATAACACTTGATTAAGTGATGTGCAGTTCCGAGAGTTCATCCATGTGGTCCGTCCCCACAGTTAATCATTAATGTCAAGTAACTTATTACATATTGTAACATCCTCCCTTGTTTGGAAATAGAAACTGGAAAAAGATCATTTCTAAACTGTAACATTAACAAACAATAAAATAATAAAGTTGTAAGGTTTGTCTACAAACACAGTCTGTGACAAACAGTTTGACACAAATGGTTTGTGTGACTTATCTGTGGGTGCACACAAAGTTCTTCAGGTGGGCAGGGGATTTCCTGTTTCTCTGTGGTCTTAAAGGCATTGCACTTGGCACATCATCTGTCATGTTCCCCTCTGTGTGTCGTGGCATGGTTGCATCTGGGAACACTGTAGGGGAAGTTTTTGAGGTGGCTTCGCCATTCGGTGTTGTGGATGCTGGAGGTTCACCCTGGTCCCGTGGCTCAGAGGGGTGTGGGGTGCCAGGCTATTATCCACTCTCATTGCAGGCATTTCATCCTCTGTTAATAAGTCAGCATTATCTGGTTTCTCAACAGTTTTCTTGAGGTGGTAACGATTTCCACGAAACACAGCTCCTGTTGGTGTCTCTACCACGTAGGACCTTTCATCAAGCCGTGCCGTAACAGTTGCTTTCTGCCATGTTTTTTGGCCAAGCTTAAATGGTTTCATGCGCACGATGTCACCTTCATGTGTTGTGCCTGTTTTTGCATTAGCCTTGTTGCCACTTTCTCTGGAGGTATCACTTCTGGTTGGAGTAGGGCATTAGTGGTCGGGAGCAGGGTTCGTGTTCGTCGGCTTAGTAATCGTTGTGCTGGGCTGGAATCCATGGCTTGTGTTGGAGTATTCCTGTAATCAAGGATGGCCGTGTAGGGTTCAGTCCCTGCGTCTAGAGCCTTTTGTTGAATCCTTTTGGCTGTTTTTACGGCGGACTCAGCCTTACCGTTTGCCTAGCTGTTCCCCGGGCTGCTCGTTTGGTGCTCAAAATCCCAGTTCTTTGAAAATGTGGCAAATTCCTTGGCAGTGAATTGAGGGCCGTTGTCTGTTATTACTTGCTCTGGGCATCCATATCTTGCGAAGTGGCCCTTGAGTTTGAGAATCACAGTGAATTGGAAGCACTTGTGGTTGGGAGTCTGTCAATCTCCCAAAAGTTGCTGTAGTAGTCAACAGTTATCATATAGTCTTTGTTGTGGAAATCAAACAAGTCTACACCCACCCGCTGCCATGGGCGAGTTGGGATTTCGTGTGGCATAAGTGTTTCTTTAGCATGGCAGACTTCAAATTTTCTGTAGGTTTTGCATGCCGCGATTAGCTCCTTGACCTCGGCTGACATGCCAGGCCAATACACACATTCTCTAGCTCTGCGAAGACATGATTCAACTCCGAGGTGTGAGGAGTGAAGTCGATGTTTGATGTCGTGGCGAAGGTTGTGTCGAATGACAACCCTTTGTCCCCGGAATATCAAACCATCTTGTACGGACAGTTCGTCTCGAATATTGAAATACGGTGTTATTTGTGGGGGCACATCTCGTCGCTCTGTGGACCAACCCTGCTGAATTATCAGTTTCAGTGTTTGAACTGATTCATTGCTTGCTGTTGCATGCTTTATTTCACTGATCCTGTCGTCAGAGATGGGCAGAAATTTTGGATGGTGAGTGGTAGGCAGGGATGCTCGTGATAGGAGGTCTGCTATGTGCATGTTTGTACCTTTCTCATATCGGACATCGATATGATACTGTTGCAAACGCATCATCATCCCTTGAATGCGTCGTGGGGCCTGAGCTAGAGGTTTCTTTAGTATATTCTCGAGTGGCTTATGGTCGCTCTGTACTCGTACGGGTCGTGCATAGGTGTACTGATGAAACTTTTCAAGTACGAAAACAATGGCCAGCATTTCACGCTCTATCTGTGCATATCGGGTTTCTGTCTCAGTGAGGCTTCGACTGGCATATGCAACAGGTCTTCTATCTTGAAGGAGGGCAGTTCCTAATCCCTTCTGGCTTGCATCACATTGGACTTCTAATTCTTTGGCTGGGTCAAAGTACCTCAACACTGGAGCCTCAGTGACCAGGTGCTTTACTTTGCAGAATGCAGTTTCTTCTGTTTCTGTCCATTGCCATTCTGCACCTTTGTGCGTCAGTCGTCGAATGGGTTCCATGTGGTCAGCCAACTTAGGAAGAAAGCGCGCCAGGTAGTTGACAAATCCGTTGAGACGCTGTACATCCTCAACACTTGTTGGTTTGGGCATTTCTTTCACTACCTTTGCCTTCTCTGGATCTAGCTTGATGTCCTTGTCCGTTAGCACGTGGCCCATAAAAGTTACTTCCTTTCTGCGAAGCTTCAACTTATCTGGGTTGAGGGCAATTCCTTTCTCTCTGCATCTTTCTAACAGGTCCAGTAGTTTTTTGCCGTGGTCAATATTGGCCTCCTCCTCAGTGTCGCCAACACCATACACAAGGATGTCATCAACAATGTTTATCACACCAGAGAGCCCTTCCAAATTCTCATTTACACGCTTCTGAAAAATTTCGGATGAGGCTGATAAGCCGAATGGTAGTCTAACCCACCTGTAGCGGCCATAGGGTGTTGTGAATGTGGTCAGGTGGCTGGATTCGTTGTCTAGAAGGCAATGCCAGTAACCTGATCGGAGGTCGACGGTGGAGAAAACTCTGGCTTTGGATAGCTCTGGTAACAGATCATCAAGGACTGGTAGTTGATATCGCTCTCTCTTTAGGGCGGCGTTGAGTCGCTTGGTTGCTACTGCAAATGCGCTCACCCAGGGAGTGGGCTTGTCCACGGGTTCCAGTACTCCAAGGCCGTGCAGGCGGTTTAGCTCTTGTTTAAGTTTATCTTTTAAGGCTTGAGGCACTCTGCGTGGCTGGCAAATGACTGGTGTCAATTTCAAGGTGTAGTTGAATACTAGTTGAATAAGCTGTACATTAGATCTCTTCGTTATCTGTACGGTGACCTGTCCTCCTACCGTATTGCTTTGACAGACCGCATTGGTTACACCCTTACAGACAGACGAATCCAGGACATGTTAATAATTGTATTCAGATCTATAGCTAGATCTTCTCCTGAATATCTGAGGAACCTGTTCATAATAAGGGACAATGTCATGAACCTTCGTGGCTTCAACAAACTAAAGATACCGAGAGTTTACACCACCCGCTTTGGTTTGAGGTCGGTCAGATACTTTGCAGCTGCGAAATATAACAAATATCCAGATAACACGAGATTATTAGTCAGTCTCAAGGCATTTGGGAATGCAGTTCGTGGTCTAAGATTTTAGTCCTTTCAATCTTTAGAATTACATTTTGTAACATAGGTACTATGTATTCCATCATTTCCAGTATTTATTTCGAATGTTTCTATTTTATTATTATTTTATTCCATATTTTATACTTTATTCTTATTTCCCAGTTTCTTTCTCGGCACATTAGCAATGTATTGCTTGAGGCCTAAACAGCTTCTTGTAACCTGAGGTGAAATGAAGTGAATGATGATGATGATGATGATGATGATGATGATGATGATGATGATGCTACTGTCAAGTACCAGTGACGTATTGTAAAACCGAGTTACTAACTGCACTTTACAACTTTTTAGAAATATTTTATTCAAATTACCAAACAGAATTTACAAGAATTAAAATATTTTTAAATTTCAATAGAGATAACTAAATCACCCTCTGATATAACCACTATTTTTGCCATCTATTAGCCAATCAGAGAGCACGTTATATATCCCTATTATAACTGTTATCATAACATGTACACTTGAGGATTGCATGTGTAATTATAATCAGAATAATAAAGATTTCATTAAATCATGAGAAGTAGTTCTGATCCTGTTTTTAAAACTATTAATCAATTATTGCCACCATGGAATGCAACAAATGACGTATTGTAAAACTACACTATACACCTTTTTAAAAAAATTTCATTCAAATTACCATATAGTAAAATGTTATTAAATTCGATCGACTAAAGGTTACTAAATCAGCTTTTAAAGATGTCAAATAAATATAATGATCAGTTAAATCTATATTTGTTTTGGTAAAACGTACC
>JANRMR010213138.1:0-18063 GCA_025434825.1 Bergia sp. 'catenularis'
TTACAATTTACTGTAAAGCGCCTCTGAACTTGAAGGAACAGGCGCTATATAAATCTAATATTATTATTATTATTATTGATTGATTGATGTACGTAGCAGTCGGTGGTTATCAAATCACTGTAGCATCATCTGCGGTGTCTGAAGAGTTAAGATTCAAATCAAATTCAAAGTAAACTGAAAAATTGTTCGTTCTTTTTATGATTTATCGGCAAATTAGGAAAACAAGAAGAAAAAAGAACGCTAAACATGAGTTTTATTTTACTAGACCTAATCTCATTTTGACAAGATTTAAATCAGACTGCGAGCAGTCTCCAATCGATCGAGGAAAAACAAACACTGGGCAACGAGGCCACGAGGATCGCGGGCGCGGGGAAAGGAAGAGACTGCAATGTTTCCAAATATATGCAATTATAGAATACACCAGGCACGCTGGTGACTAGGAATTCCTATTGGTTGGTTTGATAAGTTCCTTACTACCTCAACGGAGTGTCACACACTCCGTTGAGGAAGTAAGGAGCGGACCATTATATATCGTGAGAGGGAGGATACTCATAACTGCTGAAAACGCATTCTCGTTATTCAAGATTTCGTTTTTGGCATGTATCTTTGCAGAAATATTTTTACAGTTTCCAGGGAACATTTGTGTGCATTTACGTTTAATGACTGATTGGAGAGTTTTATTGTGGTGGGTTTGTTAAAATGCACATCATGGAGTTGCTATAATTTGAATCAGTTAATAGTGAAGCTTCTTTGGTCTTCAGAAGAAACTCATTCAAAAGTGCTTTTAAAAAAGGAGATGTACAACCGAAAGAAGAAGTAGAACTTGAGATGATTAGGGTAACAGGGGGAAGTTTGAAGAAAAGTTTTAAAAGTGCCACATATGAGCTGCCATGTCCTATATTTTGAGAATGTTTTGCATGTTTCATTCTCTAAATCAACACAAAAATGCGAGAATGACGTACATGTAAAACCTCGAATATTGTTTTAAAATATTTGGTACGAGGCAGGGCGACTGCTATATCGAAGGTTTTCCGCAATTTTGATCAAAGCGGCATCCTTTGAATCCGAGGTCACTTCCAAATAAGGTTCATCCAATCATGTTGCGCGGTCTCCGAAGTGTTAATACCAAACAGAAAATTAGTTAATAATAATATCCTGTTATCGGGGTCTGGAACAGTCGTGTCTCAGGGACATACGTCTTTGCAGTTGTATTTACCCTTGGGCTGTGATGCAACCCGCGGTGATGATTGTTTTCCTTGGCAGCAAGAATCTTCCTTTTACCCGGCCTCAGAATTGAGAAAAGCAAATGAATGAGACAGTATTGGCGAGCGAGAGCAAGTAACAGGACCTTTAGAGTCAAAGCATTTATCGCCTGATCTTTCATGGCAAAACTGAAATTTCAGTAAATTATGCTATTTTAACAACGCGTGCACGCGAGCCGTGAGGCATGTTCTATTGTTTACTGGTAGGGAGGAGCTGTAATTTCCGGTATTTGTTATAATTATTGAGAAACTATTTACAATCAGGATCGGTTTTTGAGCTTTCAAAGTGATTACTGAGGTGAAACTCCTTTGCGGTTGTTAGCGATAATTTTGCGACAGCTGCAGTAAATCATGAATATTTGTATGCGAATCAGCGAAACTTTCTATGTTGCTGACATTGTTTTCACTACGAAATACTTTGAATTGTTTTTTAACTGAGATTTCGTAATAGGTTTCAAGATTTTTCTGAAATGTAACTCTACTCAAATATTTTTCAAATATAGATCGTCAATACAATTGAACTTGTTTTCTTTAATTTATACAGCCATCTTATACAAGATCTGTCAAAATTTCTATTTTCTTCAATTTCTTAAGCCATTTGGATTTTGGTCCAAACTCTGATCTTATTTACGAGATCGATATTGGTTATTAAAATGTGAATGCACTTAAGATAAGCTCCATGTCAAGTGGCTGTCTCCAAAAATAGAACTGATTCACAAAAAGTGTTATATTAGTGCACACGTTTTCGAGTATGTGCATTCGAAGGGACAAAGCCAGTCGAAGTTTCATTTCTGATTCGCTTTACTAAACCAGACGTTTTAGAAGTACTTAAAAAGAAAGCGAATTTTAGAATGTTGAACGCTAGCTTTTCTAACACGTTTGCTTCAAGGATTTTCTCACTGATGTTGGCCGTTTGCCTTTTTTCCTCGCGAGTCGAGTTAATTCAGTTGAAAGAGTTTTTCCCATACGGAATTGCCAAAGGGGATTCAAGAGTTCCAACGAATGACGATGGAAGCTCAGGAAGAGTCTCCATTTCAAGTTTATTTCCTTTCTTTGACAGGAACTTCAATTCTCTGTTCGTGAGTATTTCACTAGCTGTTTTATGAGTATTTACACGCTTTTTTTTATAAGAAAAAACTTTATAAGAACACGCAGGCTGAGATTTGCCCCAAAATTAAGAACAACCTAAGAACAAGCTCAGGCTGAAGTTAATGATTTCAATATTTTTTTGAATGAAAGTCCACAGATACGTTCATGATTACCTTCCAACCCAAACTGATTTCTTTAAACGGTAACATCAACTTCAATTAAACCATAATGTTCAGTTATGTTAAAATGATGCCTAATGCTCGTGTAACATCGCCTGATGGCCACTCCCAATGTGAATAAGTGACACTTGTATATCTTTTAAGAAGACACTAAATTACTGTTAGTACTTTGATCGCGGTAGATACAGTTTCGAGCCAGGGTTGCTAATCAATAATTAAAGCACTGTTGTATAGATCTTGTTATATTTCATTTGGTTGGCTTGTGTGAATGGAAAATAAAAATAAGTATCTACCCAAACCTAAAAAAGTAAGAACATTTTAAGAACATTTGAGGCTGAAATCCTCAAAATTATTAAGAACATCCAGCCTCAGCCCCCATGATTAGACGTTCTTATATACAAAAAAAAGAGTGTAATCCAGTGTGTGGAATAATCTGGAAATAGGAACAATTGAAGAACAATCTGAGGCTAAAATCACCTAAAAATTAAAAACAGTTCAGCCTCAGGAAAATTTACTGGCTCTTATAAAAAAAGTGTGCATGAATTTATTCACATTTTGGTTTGCATCTGACATGACGGCCTTAATCATTCATCTGTAACTCTTTGCCTACTGCGCCATATCTCAAATACGAAATTTGCTCCAAACTTGGTCTAGCTGTGTAATGCTGAGTTTGCAGTCTCAAATTTATCAACAGCGCCAGTTTAGCAGCACAGTACTGTGTTTACATAAGCGTAACGAAAGTGTTTTTCTCATTGAGGACGATGGAATCCGAAGTACGTTTTTTTGCCTACCCCGTCATTTTTAGCCTCCCCGCTGACTATTAGTATTATTCTCCTTCGTCTAGGCAACTCTGGCTCAAAGTCAGGTCGTGTCCATTGTTTCAGTGTGGCGGCCGGCTTTGCAAGTCCAGCATAATCGGTAGTTTTTGTCCATTGCGACCATTGTCAAGGTCATCAGCCTTGTCTTTTATGAGAAACAGATATTTTGGCCAATACTTATTATTTCTATTTTTTTTTTGTCTTTTCAGCCTCAAAACTGTCAACTCAACTTGTTCTAGTTTTTGTGGCTACTGCTGCAAAGCAGAACCACCATGTCGTCGAGTTGTAAGTTGTAACGTAAACTCCGTGGTCCATTCGGATTAGACCGAGAGATAACCGAGAATTGTTCGGCGAAAGCTCGTAAACTGGTGAACTCTGTCGCGTGTTACGTAAACAAAATCACGAGGACAAGTCGTGACTTCTATGTTATGTTACATAACATGGGACAGAGTTCGAATTCCGAAACATTACCGAAGAGATCTCCTTAAACTACAAGTGCAAACTCGATATTTATCGGTATGATTTCGAGTTGTCGGGTTATTTTCGTTTTCTTTCGTCAATGATCGACCGAGTTTCGTTTGCGACAACATATATTGATATAATGTGACATTGCTACAAATGTCACGTGCTCGGCAAGCTGCATTTCGGTTCTATGTTCAACTCGTCAACGCGTCCAAGTTAGGCAAGAATTTCAATATTTAGCATGTTTTCGTGCTGTTTTGAACACATAACCAGGTACAGCATTCAGGTATTGTTTTTAATGTTTTCTCGTGAAGGGTTTTTAAGTTTTTTTGTAGGCACGAGGGGATATTTTCGTCTAGGCAACTCTGGCTCAAAGTCAGGTTGTGTCCATTGTTTCAGTGTGGCGGCCGGCTTTGCAAGTCTAGCATAATCGATAATTTTTGTCCATTGCGACCATTGTGAAGGTCATCAGCCTTGTCTTTTTATGAGAACCAGATATTTTGGGCCAATACTTATTATTTCTAATTTTTTTTTTGGTCTTTTCAGCCTCAAAATTGTCAACTCAAGTTGTTTTAGTTTTTGTGGCTACTGCTGCAAAACAGAACCACCATGTCGTCGAGTTGTAAGTTGTAACGTAAACTCCGTGGTCCATTCGGATTAGACCGAGAGATAACCGAGAATTGTTCAGATAAGGTACATGCGGGAAATAGAACGTCGTGAGCAGAAATAAACACACATCAACAAAGGTTTGAGTTATTTTGCGTCATTTAAACATCTCATTGTTACTCGTAACCAACGTTTCGCGCCGCCATGCTTCAACAATAAATCAATTTTTGTTGACGCAAATTTGGTACGTATGACAAATAAATTTAAGGGGGGGGGGGGGGTAGGGCAAAAAGAAACCATGTAAAGCAGAGCAGACTTCGTGAGAGAGAAAATCAAGGACATTTTTGAGGCCTGTGATACCAGAAAAGCAATGAAAGATCCGCAATGCACTATAAAAATTAAGCCTAAAATAATAAATTCTAAGCTTAATAAGTGTGTTATTTTTGGCCAGGATCAGTTTTTCGACGCGTGAGCTATCATGCAAACCACAATGCTGTTCTGAATTCTGAAGGCATGCAAGTTGCACAGTAGATAGAAACATTCTGGGGCCGATTGTTCAAAGACTGGATAAGTCTTATCCACCGGATAAATCGCTCTTCAGCAGATAATATAGAAATAGAAAACGAGCCCGCGCGCTCCGTTCAGTTATAGAAGCACGCGTGAACTTATAAGTACAAACTCACAAGTGCTTCTATAGCTGAACAGAGCAAGCGGCCGAGTTTCTATTTCTTTTGTAAATTAAGTTGAATAAATAAACGTGGGAAAATCAAGCAAACTTCAAGTTTTATTACATATAAAAACCAAAGCTAACAACATTTTCAATATAGTCGTTTATTAATTTTGAAAGCGAAGTTTCAAAGCGTCTGCTTCAAATTGGAAAGAAGCATTTCTGCTTCAACGAGAATTGTTTTAAAAGTAAATCAATTCGTTGTTCGAGTGGATTCAGACTAGTTTAAGTACTTAAGCCTTAACGCTGCATGTCAACTATTTGTTACATCACTCTCAACTGTTCAGTTAGAAAAACACCTCCAATATTTGGCGTAGCAATTATTTTTTTAATCCATTCATGACCTTTCAAGTTTAAAACATTCCTTTTTTCCTCTGTGTTTGATGTACCCAGCAAATAGTTCAAGTAGCTCTTCGAAGTGTTTGTGTAAACCTAGTTTCACCGCTGAGCAGGTGATTCAACTGATTCTTCCTTCAAAATTTGCTTCTCTTCATCAACTGTTCAGTAGCTTTGAAAGATTTCGTGATTACTCTTAGTGAGTTTTTTCATCTGTGATCAAATCCAGTTTAAACCGGCTGAACACTTCTGCTTCTTCGCATTTCACACGATCTGTTTCTTCTTCAGTCTTCAAAGCGAACTGAGCACTGCATGATGATGCATGGAAGACGCGCTCAACATTTGGCGCCAAAAGTTGTTAATTTCCAGCCTTTCACAAGCAGTTGGCAAGACACACGCACGTTGCTGGTGTGAATCTTAATTTTTTTATAAAAGCTAAATTTTAAAAAGTCATATTCAAGTCAAAAATTAGAGAAAAGTTTCGTAATTTAGCCAGTTCTTCAGCCATTTTAGAAAATACGCTGATGTGATAAAAGCGATAAAACCACAGCGTTGTTGCTGCACAGCCAATCAGTAGGCGCGTTACATCTATCTGCTCTATTTTATAAAATGACGTTAAATGCATTCACTTGCGTCAGGTCGGTTGCACAAAGGTTTGATAGCGCTATCCGACCTCTATCCGACCTCTATTCACCAGAAAAAGCTACCCAGCTCAAGGTTGGTCGTATGACTTTTAACCACACGATAACTAAACTTAAGTTATGTCAGAGATAAATTATCCCTTCAAATTATTTGCACCACAGAAATTAGTCCAGTACCTGCACTCTCCCTACCCCCGCCCTATATAGGAGCTGGACCCGGCGAGGGAAGAAAGAGTCCAGGATCACTTGCCTGCGCATGCGTCAGGTTTAGCCAATCACAGCAAACATTCGCCCAGTCTTTCCCCGTCACGTCCACATGTATAGCCTTTAGCTGTCCTTCTTTTAGTGAAATGTGTAAATTGCACTTTCTAAAAGAATAATCAACTGCTTTCAGAAACTCTTCATCGAACGAGATCGAAGAATCCGCCATTTACAAACGACAACTACCCTTTCCCAAATTTGGAAAATGCTATCAAACATAGATATTATGTAAGAGTTTATGTAATTTCCTGACGCATGCGCAGGAAAGTGATCCTGGACTTTCTTCCCTCGCCGGGTCCAGTCTCTATACAGGGTGGGGATAGGGAGAGTGCAGGTACTTGACTACACATGCAGAAATAAGATTTGAAATCTTAGTAGACTCCACTTTTGCTACACTTCAGTAAAGTGAAAATTTGATTCACTCTCACTCAGTGGATTTTATTGTTGCGTGTTGGCTCAAAAACTGAAAAACCTGCAAGACTCAAATAAGGCACAAAGTGAAAAAGTTCGTAAAATATCCTGTGATAAGAGACGAGATGAAAAAGGGCAACTGAGTGCTTTTAAAAAGCAAAAGATTACTTTCTTGATGTACACTTTACAAAACTGTTAAAGTTCAATTTGTTGCCAAATTTCCACGAGTTGCTGCTCGCTGTGAGTGTGACCTTGGCAGTCAAATAGCTTTCTCGGGGGTAGGCGAATTTCGGGCAATTTTGTTTGGTTTGGAAGTAAAAGTGTGTTGAATTCAGAGGAAAACATTCACAAACAAAACAAAAATCTCTCAAATCCGTAAACGTTTCGCAGCAAAATGCTGACGACACACTGCCACTGGACAGACCGGTTTATTCGACGCCCACGGATCGTCATTCGCGTCTTCTCCAGGCTCTGTACAACCACCATTTGTCCGTTGGATTACTGTCCAGTGAATAACAATTTTATTGGCATGATGTGCTTATCCGATGATTAAATTTTATCCAGACATCGAAACAAAACGAAGGGCGTCTACTTTGTCCATCTGTGTGAGCATCAACAAAAACAATGTTGGCTCGCGAGCAAAGAAATAAAACGAATAACTGTTATAAGTTCAAAGATTGTAATTCACATAGTTTAATTGCCAACTAACATTATTCAAATGGCGCAGTAACTTTTATGAATGCAACTCATGCTGTGAATCTAGTTTAATTGAAGAAATAAATGCCAATAAGCCATAAAAAGATTTTGAAAATGCGTTTTGATAAACACATAATTACAAACTCAAGTAATTATTTTATATTAAGCCGTGAGAACAAAGATGTCAATTCTGATAAAGCCATACAAAGATCTTTGTTCAACTTAATTATGATTTACAGCTCTGAACTTGTCTCCGGCAGCGACACATTCCATTTAGCACAACCAATCACACGCCGGAAAATGTCTCCTTTTGTGATTCAGATTAGTATGAATTCATTAAGTCTAAATGTCCACAAAAACAATAGCCAATCTGCCCTATGATTATCATCATCATCATAATTATCATTATCATATCATCATCATTATCATCATTATTATCATCACCATCTCCATCGCCATCACCATCACCATCACATCACCATCATCATCGTAATTATCATTATCATTATCATTATCATTATCTTTATTATCTCTATATAATAGGTGAACACAAATGGTGCACTGTCTTTCATGACGGAAGTGGCCGGGTTCACTCCTAATCCTTTCCCCCTGGGGAACGAGCGACGGCTGGTTACCCCATTCTGGGGGGATGTGGACACAACAAGAGGAGGGGTGGTTTGGTACCGTGAAAGCGTTGAGCCTGCGCTCCTTGAGCGGTCAACTAAAGAAATCAGAGCAGTATTTGTTGATCAGCCGCGGTTCAGAGCAAGTTGGCTTTTCATAGCTACATGGGATAAAGTGGCATTTTACGGAGCTAGCGGCGAGTATAAAGACATTGTAAGTTGATAAAACAACCCAAATTTATTGAACTGGCTCAACCGGTTCAGACCGGTTTCACCAAAACGTTTTAGAGCCGCACCCAGTTCTGGAATCCGGCAGCTAAGAAAAAATTGTTGGTTTGGATTGCCTTTTTTCTTACGGTGAAAAAATGAGCATCGAAATTCGAAACAAGCCAGAGGATATGTATGAGTTGAATCGAGCAGACGATCGTCCAGTTTGGGAAAATTGTGAGTTAGTTTTTCGCAAATTGTACATTCTTAATAACATTGGCAACAAACTTGAATTAAAACTTCAACCGTCTGTTAGCACCTTCCGGTGAAGGAAACGAAACAGCACTAACTGACACGTAAAACACCTTTCTGACCCGTTATTTCGTTATTTGGAAACAATTTTGTGTTACAATCACTTTGCCTTTCATGGATTTTTAATCTGAGCGTTTTGGGAGGGAAATAAATAATTTAAATTAAATTTAAAGTAAACCAGTGTTTGTCAGCTAGTGGGACTGACTCCAAAGTTATTTTGGGCGGCAATTACCTTCTCTACCTGTATTTCATTTCCTCATTGTAAACGGTTATTGCAGTTAATAGGTATATTAAATTTATCGTTGTTTTTGTTGTTGTGGAACAAATGTTTATACTATATAATCATGTCATCAGGCTGACTTTTAAAAGCGAATTCAGTACGCTATTAAATGTTTCCTTTCTTTGCCAGACCAACACGTTCCAGTCAATTCTGGCAACAAACGGTCGACATTCCTTTGCCATATTCAACTATCACAAGCTTGAGTGGACAACTGGAACTGCAAGCGGAGGCTCGTCCGACGGACTAGGAGGCACTCCAGCACAGGTTAGTCACATTTTGAATTTAAAGGAAACATGGCAAACAGTCATCTGTTCTCAGGGTCTCGTACCGTTTTCACGTGCCCGTTGCGATCATAACTTCAACACACAATAACGAAAGCTTAGACCATGAAATTCTTATTCTTGTAAGATCACCACTATGGTGGCCCAGCTTTGACACCACGTTTAACAAGAAAACAATCACATTTTCAATTTTGTAATCAGCTATAATTTTCAAGTATGAAACACTTTTGACTTTTTTTTTATCGGTTTCAATTTAAAATACAGTTTCAATATCCATTTTATTTGTAATTTCAATGCATGGGCCATGCAGAAACAATGTGTTCGATTACCGGCTCAACAGAATCACTACAAGCCCTTAAATTTTCAGGATAATTAGATGATTTGCTCAATTGAATGACGCCAGTTTTAGTTTGCCTCAAAGTCATTTTGTATTTCTCTAGACATTTTTGGTTTTGAGCTTTGGCAACGCTGGGCCACGCCAGTCAATTTCATTTTGATTTTTTAATTTCACTTTCGGCGTGGCAACGCTGGGCCATGCGTTTGGAGTTATTTTACTTTTTTCAGCGTGGCAACGCTGGGCCATGCCTCACTGCATTGATAAAAAAATGGCCTTTAACTTTGAAATCGAAGTAAAATATTGAAATCGAAATTACATTTACAATCAATATTGCAATTGAAATACCGCATTGAGATAAGAATTAAAATCGGTACTGGTGTTGTATTTGAAATAGTAACTGCATTTACGATGAACGGCTGTATTGAAATTACAAGTAAAATGGATATTGAAATTGTATTTTAAATTGAAACTGATAAAAAAAGTCAAAAGTGTTTTATACTTGAGAATTATAGTTAATTACAAACTTGAAAATGCGATTGTTTTCATGTTAAACGAGGTGGCAAAGCTGGGCCACCATACACCACCTTTCTAGTAAATACAATATTCCGGTCATAAGCTCTCCTTGTTGTAATAAACTTTCCCCCAAAGTTATCAGTGGTAATACTGTGTGTTAATCACTGCAGCAGTGTAAACGACGTCTTGCACGACTGGTCATTCAATATGACGAAGAGGGAAAGAAGTTGGGTCGGGGAGAGAGTGGTGTTGGTGGGGTTGGGTGAGGGTGATGATGGGGGATGGGGAGATATATTGCATTTGCCTGTACAGTTTTCACGAACCCCCTTTAATATTTATCAAAACATTGAAGACCCCTCTGGTTACCACAAAAATTTTAGGCACCAACCTCCCTAGCATATCAATGGGGTATTCCTCCTTTCCTAGCTAGCCATGAAGACAATGATTATAAACATATTGGCTTGTCAAACACTTCCTGCAGGAAATAACATAACGATGGTCAACTAATTTCGTTACTGATTAGTATAATATCCTCGTAAATTAATATAAAAAATGAATATTTATTGCTTACGTGCAAAGGATAACAACTTATCTCTTAAAATCTGTGGCAGTATTAAGATGGAAAATTCCTTTTCGCTCTGTAAGCATGTTTTAAATAACAATGGCTTTACTTTTACCTGTTTGTATTTATTAGAAATTACATTATTAATGATAAATTAGTTCGTCAAATTATGTTTGTACTCGCACTCGTGTAAACCAATCGGACAACTGTTTCGCGGTCTTCTAATTTTGTTATCGCCAATGTAAATTTACCGACCGATATGAAATTTATTTAATCCTATTACCATCCTATACATTACGTACTAATGACATTGTACTCAATCGTCACACGACAAGAATAAAAAAAATGAAATTGAAAAACTATTGTTGTGTTTTTTTTTACAAGATGATACTAGCTACTTTTCTGTTATCCTTAGGCTGGTTTTAACGCTGGAGACGGCTTGAAGTTTTACAGTATTCCAGGCTCCATGACCAGTGATGTTCTGAACCTCACGAAGACCAGCAACGTGGGCATTCCCGGCCGGTGGATGTTCCGTATTGACAGCTCCTCAGTAAAGAGAGGAGGATGTAATGTGGAAGGTAACACTGATTAAATATTACCAACACTCATCTTATGTGAGCTAGCTGTACACAGGAAAGAAAACGGCTTCAGAGGAGGCTGCTAGAAGTTTAACTTCGCCGTTTTGTTTTCTTTCCCTTGTATCATCCCGTTGATTTTTCTCGTGTTTTGATAGCGTGAGCGATTCTTATGATTGAAACAAAAGCTCCTTTTCAAGTTGTAGTCAAGCCCAAAACTTGTACTTTTTGCGTTTGATTTCTGAAATCAGCTTGGTAGATTTTTCTGTGATTCTGAATTTTAAAATTGCTTCGTTGCTTACACACCATGATCACAATTTTTACAGTTCCGTTGCTGTTACAGCTCCGTCAGCTGCCAACATGATGACATTGAAGTCACGGTGTTATCACGCACATGACACATGTATCACTCTTCATCGCCATATCACTGTCAGATTCCAACTGTACAGTTGATAGAGACGGATAAATACACAATCCCGCCTTTACCAGAGTAGGAAGGACGTCTATAGTAAATTGCCAACTGAAAACAAATAAAACGAACCCAAAAGCTGTTTGTACAAGGTATTTCAAATTAACTGACAATCTTAACAGATTATGAAGAATTATATAGCAAGACCCTCCGCTTGGAGAACTGTTTTTCTAATGTTGTAAAAAAGCTGGCAATGAAATAGAAGATGTATTTCATCCCCTACATTATTGTGCGAACAAGAACAATATTGCTTCCACCCCTTAAAGGTCAATAATGAACTTACCTTATCTAATCATATTGTATCATTTGCATAACCATTACATTTTTGGCTTTTTGTGAATATTTTCAGGTCTTCTCACCGTCTGGCCAAGTTTTGGAAACATGCTCGGAGGGGAAAACATTTTCCTGTCTGGACCCTGCTACAACAAAATAGCTAACAAACTGATCTGTAAATTCAACAACCAGTTCTCGACCGCCGGGACCGTTGTAAATGGAATACGAGCGAGATGCACTGTTCCCATGATGAATGTGACGGGGAGACTTCCACTGCAGCTGTCACTAAATGGCGGCCAGAGCTTTGTTTTTAAGGGAGTGTTTACATCTGGTATGTAAGGTTGTTGGGAAATAACCCCCAATGCCGGCAAGATTCGAGGCCAAAATGTAAGGCCATAAACAGAGACTAAAATTCTTAGGCCAAAAACTATGAAGACTCCACATCTTTTCTCTCTCTTTTTTTTGCAATAGTCTTTTTTGGCAAAGTCGAAAAAAAAATTAGACTTTCTACCTGTGGACTCTTTTATTAGAGTCTTAGCCTTATTTTTCTTCACCTTATATTCTTTTTCTTCGAAAACATAAAACTAGCCCCCCTATTTTTTCTATTATCATTATATTCATTTGCAGTAAATGTCATTGGCAGCAAAGCAGCTCTTGTAGCTGAGAAATTTTCGGACTAGAAACTCGTCTAATATGAATCCGGCAGAGGACAATTTTCACTTGTCTAAATTCCCGTCGATTCATGTGAAAAACTTTGACGAGAATCTCGTCTTCAATTTACATTTGGACGAGTAGTTTGGGACTGATTTTAGCGTACAAACAAGTCAAAGTCGGACTGGAACTGGAATTCCGGAAAATGATTCTGGAACGTACAGGTCTTCCTCCTTAAACTCTATCTCATTTCCCGTCCTCAAATTAATATCAGACAGATCTCTTTCAGATGCCTTTCTGTATTGGACTGGTTTCTTATCTACTACGGAGTTCGGATAATGCTTGCTGACGTGCTTTTCACAACTTCGGTATTTTAAATCCTTTTGATAAAAAAGGACATAATAAGGGGGCATGTGGTGGGGGAGGGGGAGCTTCTTTTATTGATGACATTACGTCATAGCTTGCTGGGCATTTATTTGAAAAATCAAAATTTTCAATCAGTAGGGGCATAGCACCGTTGCTGGTAAAGACCTACAGTAATTTTGAAACTCTTTGGAGATAATGGGAAGGAAATAAAAGAGTGAAAAAGTTGTTGATTTTGAAGGAATTTTTAGTTTTTTATGATTTCAAGCAAGTTTGAAATAACGTTTTTAGTTAATATACATTTACTCGTTTAGAAACACTGCGGTTTATCCCTTTTAAAACCTCGTTACAATCCTCTTAATAACCAAAATCTAAGGGTTGTTAACTGCTTGCTTAACAGTGCTTTGTTTATAATTTAAACAATATCGTATGGAAGCTGCAGTGAAAAATAGGGGCTAAAAGTCTTCCTCCCGAAACTTCGCATTTTTCACATCTCGCGTTTATAGCCCAAGTGTCGATTCCTTAGTTACCCTGCTTTCACAGCCTATTTTTCTCCCGCTCAACCAACGCGAAAGAAATTGTGACTTTCTGTTGAGCATATGCGAGACCGTCAAAATCTTGGCAAAAACAAAGCTTGTCAAACACGTTTTAAACCAGTTTCATTTGTTGCGCTTGTGCAATGGGTTAACTGCTTTCAATTTAAGAGTCCACTATTCTATGAAGCCCGTTTAAAACCTGTTTAACTATGATGTGATCTCTCACATGAATCCATGATCTTGGACATGCTCGATAGAAAGACAACATGTTTTCGCATATCTCTCGCGTTAGGCGACCAGGTATATAAAAGATGAGCTATGTTTACCAGGTTATACATTACACAGTGTTTACAGTTTGAAAAGTTTAATAATGAAAATTGTCTAGTGTCACCTTAACTAACTCTTGCTTACTTTCGTGTGTGCGAGGTTAGCAGAGTTGGTAAGATCTCTGACTGCCAACCAGAAGGTCCCGGGTTCAATCCCCGGCCTTGTCAAGGGTTGAACTTTGTGCAACCTTCTTTCGCCACACCGTCCGCGAACAGGGACGTTAAGCCGTTGGTCTAGTCTCCCGACGTTCTATCATTGGACTTAAAAGAACCCACGCACTCATCGAAAAGAGTGGAGTAATCCCGGTGTTGTGGCCTGCTTAAATACTGTAATAGCAGCCATTGGCGCCGGTCACGGATATGATTGTATAGTGCTTATAGACGCATAAAAGTGCTATATAAGCACCGCAATTCATTATTATTATTATTGTTGTTGTTGATGTTGTTGAAGTAAGTAATCAGGTACGCTGATCTTTCTTTATTCCTATTTCAATTTAGTGCCAATAAACCGGTCTCCTCCTCGAATTACTCGCGGAAATCCAAAGGATTCTTGGATAGAAAACAACCCAGCTTCAATTTCATGGAACATAAATGAAGTCGGGAACGAAAGCAGCAGGGTCTCCATACAGATCGCTCGTTTTGAAAAACGACCACGGACGAGTGAGATTTCATAGTTTCCAGTCTCTTGTGGATGACCAGGAAAACAGCGGACAAAGCACTATAGCTGTCGGCGATGGAGGCGTAGTAACAGTTGGGGACGAAGGCAGTGGTATTGAAGAAAAAGAGGAGTGAGTAATTTAATAAACATGCCTTTGGAAATTATTCTTTTTGCGGATAATTGAAAAACTGTTAATGACAAATTCGACAAAATCTAATCTAAAACTTCAACTTTTTCGAGGGGCGTGTCGCTAAAAACTACCTGTACACCGAGAGAACGTTGGATAAAGAGAAGACCTTTGATAAATTACTTGTGATATACATGCAGTTCGCAGGACTGTGAGAACCTTTTTTATATACCGCGTATACCGTTCTGTTATGACGACAAGACTTTTTGTTGTAAGTTGTCAAGTGTTTAACAGTTTAGCTAAGAAGAAATCTAAATCTAACTGGTATTTCAGATATGATCATGACGTCATGTGACGTCGCAAAACCGCCATCTGACGATTCTGTTCCTCGTTTAATTCTCTACTAGTAATACCTAATGTTCGAACTCTTACATATAGAAAAAAGATTATTATATTATGCTAGCGTTGCTGATGAACTTTTTGTCGGCGCAGTGATCGAGTGGCTACCATGTCTAACTCGTAACCTAAAGTCATGACCACTGTGTTGTGTCCTTGGGCAAGGTATTTTTCTCGACTTCTTTTAGTCGACTCAGTTGTATTAATGAGTACCAGTTACTGCTGGTGCTAAAAAGCGATGGTTTAATTTTCAGTCCAGGGGGAGTCAAAAAACTCCCATCCATTTAACACTACGGAAATCGGAGATAAGCTCCCGGCCTTCTGGGCCACTTGGCTCGGTAAGGGATTATTTAATATTTAGCTGCTGAACTTTGGAACTCTCTTCTTCAAACCATAAAAATGTCAAATTCTGTCTCCATGTTTAAATCATTACTTTCATTATTCAGGAGCAGCTACTTTTAATCAGTTTAATTGTCTTGATAGAGCTTAAAGATGCTGTTCTTTGCGCTGAGAAACCCAGTTCATTGTTATTATTATTATTATTATTATTATTATTCAGCTATTTTTATTATCATGCTATTTTATCACTTTGGCCTGCCGTCATGGAGTTTGTGTTTAGACCTAATAACTGATGGTCAATATTTGCTCAGATACTTTGAGTGTGAATGTACTTCAGTAATGACAATTTTTGATATTTACTGTAAACAGTAGCTAAATAAGTTGAATTTTAACATGAGCTTTTTTTCTTATCTGACCGTAAATCGTAAATATCAAAACGTCCGCCTGTAAATTCTAGGGGAAGTCAGAGAGATTCCTGGTGTTGGCGTAAACCGTAGTCCTGATTGGGTTAAATGTCGATAGACTGCAATGCACATTTTGTAGACGAGGAATTATTTTCAAGTTCTTATACATTTTTTCAGCTGTTTTTTTCTTTCATTATTTTGAAATTAACGTTGAAGACTCTTTTTTGAATTTAAAAAAAAATCGACCGATAATAATATAACCTTGACTTTCACAGGAGAAAAGACGACCGATATATTAATCTAGTTAGGGTTGTATCAAAGGATAACGACTCCGATATTAACCAGTCCTCAGCCAAATGGATCTGGAGTGACGTCTTTGTTTGGGCCAATTACCAGAAGGCACGTGACCGATGTAACAAATGGCATGGAAGAGAGCCAGATCCTACGGAATTTACTGGTAAGTACTAGTGCTCAACCCACGTGACGACAGCACCAAAATGTAGTTCAGAGGAAAGATAATTGGCCTCTGCAAAGATTTAGTTTAATTTGCATTGTTATATTGGCAGAATCTGTCCTACGTCATTATCGACGCTACATTTCGTCATATCAAGAAGGGAAGAACTCAGAAATATTTGTATGAATGGAGCCGTTTCTGGGCAACTACTCCTCCACATGGAAAGTAACTTTAATTTATTTCCAGCTTTAAAATTTTGTCGTGCAGAAGACATAATAAGCACAACGTAAGCACTGCGGTTGTTAACGATAGAAAAAATGAAAAACATAGAGAACGAAACCCGTTTGTATACAAGCAGTCCACTATTTGGTAATTTACTGCAGGCTAATAGATTATGTTATGCTACAATTCTTTGCATAGTATTTTTTAAAACCTCAAAAATTGCTTCACACGTTCGTCAGTCTCTCTTATATTACTAATAAACAGTAGCAATATCTCCTACTTCCGTTTCTTCATTGCTAGCTTTAAACTTTGAAGGTCACTTTCCATATAAGAAAAGTGATGACTTCATCAATCACATCTAACTTTCTTTGTGCTCCAATAAATACATCGGTAAAATAAACATTATAGCGTAAAGGGTGTTTTAGTTTTCCTTAGCAGCAATAAGTGTCCATAGCAACACTGTTATGCCTCAGCATCTAGTTAGGAGTATACGCAGTGAAAAAGTATAGGCCTTTAAACAGCGTTGAAATCACTTTTACAAGTTTATTTCATTGCCTTTCGCTTTGCTAGATGATCCAAGTTACCCTCCATGTCCACTAACCCTACAGCAGGCTCTGGCTGACCGTGGTCGCTTCATAGGAGAGAAGCAATGTAACGTGCAAGACCCACAATGCTCTTGGTCCCGCGAATCTGCTTCTTATTGTTTTTACAGCGCAACGCCCAGGTTAGTACATATGTAACTATACGAATATACGAGAAAATATCGAAAAAGAACAAAAATATCGGAAGGACGAACTATACGTCCTGGTGGGATAGAAGTGGAAGATTTATCTGCCTTCAAATATTTTCCTGTAATTCTTAGTGTAATATTTTTAAATATCTGATATTCTCTCTCTCTTTCACTGATTTTTTATCACGCCAATGTTTGCTGTTTTATTGGCTGGTGCAACTTATTTTCAAAATCGCTTTCTTTCTCCGCGAAGTCAGTGCCTACTTTCTTATATTTCAACCAGTGTCCCTATTATACAGGACGGTATTTTTTTTAAAAAATAAACAAAAACAAACAAACAATTTTTTTTTGCTAACGTTACTTTCTAACAAATGGCTATCAAAATTTAAAAAAATATACTTATAAACCCGAAGCATGTTTTTAATTACCAGTTTGCTCTAATTTGAATAATGGGAGGGTACATTAAAATCTATGGATTTAAAACCAACAGGCCAAATTTCCGAAATTCCTAATACATTAGAATATTTTCACATGATACTTGAAATGTGCTCTTAATTTTATAAAACAAATATTTGGAGACCACTGGTAAGGGAATACTTTGATTTTCCTTTATCATATACTTAAGAACCTACAGAGGCTGAACAAGAAAAACTTCCTTTTTCTTATTGTATACCAAAAAGATGCCAATACACTCGCCGAACGCCCAAATAGAAATCAAGTTTATAAAATTCCAAAACTCCATGAATTTGACCTTCTTACATGAGAACAGTTTGCTTTTCAAATACGTATATTGCTTTAGCTTTCTTCAAACGTGTGTATCTAATAGCATTTTAACACTTTCCTTTTAGCGCCAACGGTGCGGGCAATCACTGCTGCTACAACCACCAGGGGAACTTGATGGTCGGGCCTGGGGAACCTGATGCAGGGAGCCTGAACC
>JANRMR010213249.1:0-18055 GCA_025434825.1 Bergia sp. 'catenularis'
GGGTTTGTAATTTTCACATGTAGGTATTTCAAAATTACGCTGAAATACCACTGCTCTCGACCAATCAGATTGCAGAACTTTCTCAGGTAATGGTATAACAACCGAAATTGTATTTACCATGTAGATTATAGAGATTGTTTCACAGGTTAAGTAAAAAGACCTTTTTGAAAAAAAAAAAGTATTTCTTATAGCAAACTTTACTATTAACCAAGTGGACTGCTGTGGCGGGAGGGGGGCGGACGGCACCCCCCCCCCCCCCTGCCTACGGGCCTGGCATATTCATATTTGCGATTATCCGGACTCTCACTTATCCAGACTACATGTATTTACTCAAGTCCCAACAAGTCTGGATAATCGAGGTTCGACTGTAGTTACTTCTTGAAGTTCCTGTTACTATTAACAAATACAGCTACACATTTAAGAGTTGCTGCACACATATTTACCATTTTCAATGACTAATGTGAAATAAATTGATAAAATTTTCCCTCAGAGCAAAAATTCAAGGAATTTTGGGAAAATTTCTCAGTTAGAATCTGAAATTAGATACAAGATAATTTCAAGGAGTGGTATGGACCCTGTCATATGACAATGCTGACAAGTGGCAGATCCAGATTTGAACATAAATGCTGGATTTACTACAAAGATCAACTTCACACAAAATTAATACTGGGAGTACCACAAAAATTTACTAAAAAGATCAGCTTCACACAAATGAATCACAATAATCTGGAAGTTGAGTAAAACATGGAGCCTCTTGTGCTTGCTTAAATCAATAAAATCGTAAGCAAGCACAAGAGGTGCATGGGAGTGTTTGGATCCATGTTTTACCCAACTTCCAAATTATTGTGATTCATTTATTATTTGTGGGGTGTACCCACCCCCTCATTATAATTATTATTGCTACAGGTAATGACCAATGAACTTTCCAACAATAAACTATTAATTTAAATTCTACTGCATTGAACAACAACAACAACAACTTTATTTGCACTGTACAAACATAGAAGAACTTACAAAAAAATAATAACTTAATATTTAATTTGATCACACATTGGCAGTCATACTCACTGTGAACAAGCCAGAGCACTGGCTGAAAGCATAGGCATTAGATAATTTCATTCTTGTAAAAAGTTCAACCCAGTAGAATAATTTATTACAACTAAATGAATGAATATCTACATCACTAATAAATTATTTCTATAAAAGAATTGAAGAACAGTTTTCCATCCTAAATAGCATGATCTAAATTAAAATACTTACAGAAAGTTTTGACATAACTTAAGTACATATAAATGGAAAATGCTATAAATAGTTCATCATTATTTTTATCCACTACCAGTCAAAGATGCATCCTGCTATAGCAAAAAAACATTGTTTCTGAAGGCCATGATTTTTTATTTCTTAGGTTTATCAACCTTGTTTATTGAATCTGTCATACAATGACTTAGACAGAATGAATCTATAATCTTAAACAAGCAAATGACTAAATGATAATTTGTCACCATTTCATGCTTACATAAAAGTTTCAATGCTTGCAAATATAATTTTTAAATTTTGATGTCATCAATTTTGATTGATATTTGTAACAGTCTGCCAACTTTTGGCTTTAACAATTATTTAACACAATCATTTGAATTATTTTATTGAATTGCATTGGACTTAATTTATGAAGTTGGCAGCAGTCCCCTAAGTGTTGCAATATGCTCTGGTGAAATATAGTTTGGAAACACAACTTCAAATGTAACCAGCATGTCAGCCCTCTGATTTTGCATTTTTGGCAATGGTAGTCCTTCACCTTTGATTCGCCTTCGAGCTCCTGGCTTTATAATGTCTTTTACTGGAATCTGGATGGTCTTGCCATCTAGCATCCTAACTGGCACAGATAGTGCTACTGTATGACCTGTCAAAGCATCCCGCAATGAAATTTTAACTGTGCTAAGGATATTATTATCAGAATCTCTTGTGAATTGATCATGTGGTTTGTCTCTGATTACAAAGATAACATCAGCAGGAACAGTGTTTGGCTTTTGGTCACCTTCCTTAGGAAAAGTAATTTTGGTGCCTGCTTTCCAGCCTTTTTTCACTTCAATAGTTAGGATTTTGTCCTCGCTTCGTGAAGTTTGTCCATCTGGGTTTAACACTTTTCTTGAGATCTTGAGTTTTTTGGTTGTTCCAACAAGAAGCTCTTCCATAGACACTTGTATGTCTCTTTCTATTGGTGGGTCCTGTCTCCTCCGACGATGTGATGGAAGCTCATCAAATGATGATGAGCGCTGTCTGCTAAATCCTGGATTCATTGTCTGTCTGAATGATGAGAATGAGTTTGCTGCACCATCTGAAAACTCTTGAGCTGGTCCACCAAAGTTGAATGCTGAGAAACCAGTATTCTCAAAGAAATCTGAAAGTTAAGTTCATATAATCTTAAAGTACATTACATATTTAACTCCCTTCAGGCAAAATTGTACTTCATTTACTGCTTGAACTTCCAAAATTTATTAAATATTTTAAACAAATTAAGAACAAGAGAAGGAAACAAAATTCTGTAGAAGACCAGACTGCTTTTTGTAATTTGTCTGACATCTTGTATTTCTTATTATTGTAGGGGACTTAAGTGCACTTTTCCCAAGGTGTTTCAATTTTAAAAACTCACAACAGAGTGTACGTGAATGATCAATACAAGAACTGTTCAAAATTTCAAAAGTCACCTTTGATTTCATGGTTACAATGGCAACAGCACACACTGGGTGGTTGTGAAATGCACCTCAAAAGATGCACCATAAAATTTTAGGAAAAGTCGTAAAATTTTAGCTTTGGCATCCCAACCGTTTCAAAATTATGCTAAAAAACACTTGGGAGGCGGATTCCCCCCCCCCCTGGCTGGAGAGGGCTAAAAAGCTACAAAAGTGATTTTAGAAAAACTCTGACGTCATGGTGAAAGCAAAAACCCGTTATTTTGAAATGTAATTTATTTAACTATATGTAATAAATTAATATCTGATAGTGACAACAAAGCTGACGAGAAATCTAGCATTATGTTTTAAAACTAAACTTCAACTTACGCTTAAATGGATCTTCATCTCCAAACACCCTTGAAAAAGTTGCTCTTGGATCACCATGGAATGAAAACGTCGTGAAGCCTTCAGGCATGTTGAATGTCGCGCCACCATGTTGAGAAGACGAAGGCTGACCTTTCAAACCCTCCTCACCGTACATATCGAAAACCTGTCGCTTCTTTGAATCGCTTAGGACTTCATATGCTTCTGCAATCTCTTTGAATTTCTCTTCTGCTCCTGGATCTTTGTTCTTATCTGGGTGGTACTTCAGAGCTAATTTTCTGTACGCTTTCTTTATGTCGTCTTCGCTCGCATCCCGAGGTACGTTCAGGATCTTATAATAGTCTTTACCCATCACGTAGCTTTCAAGACAAGTTACTGGTGCGCCAAACCAAAACTCTCTCGAAATAGAATGTGTTGGCAAAAAAACCGGCGCAATTTGTTCACGGAAATGGGAATATTTTTTGATCAGTTTACAGCTATCCCACCAAACAAGCTGGAAAACTCCAGAAAATGCATGGCTTCCAAATAAGGAGTCTATTGCCTTATTAGGATTTTTAGTTAAGCCGGTATAAAAGAGAAAAAGAAAGTCTTTGCTTTATTACGTCAAGATATTTCAACAAAGCGAAAGATATATTTTAAAGACTGCGGATTTTTACTCTGTCATATTCTCCAATATAAGATGATCGCTCTACGTTTCAGTTTGTTTCCGAGGTTTGTTTACATTTCTCAAACGGCGCTATATTTTCAGGGTACTGGGTACGACAAATAGGTGTTGTAACCAGGCCGTCACTTGTAACCGCTCCTTGTGGCTTTCATTCAATATGGCGGTGAGTATCAATATTATACCATTCATTTATCCGTTTTCTTGTCCATGATTCATTCATAAGTTTTTTGTTGATTGCTTCTTAGTCACCTTCACCAACTGGAGTACCCTCCCCTAAGCCTCCACAACGAAAAACTCTTGTGGAGATGATTCAAGATTTGCACAAACAAATTCAGGTCAGTTACTCAGTGTCACCGTCACTCACGTCAGTGATGTGGCTTGTAATTATAGTGCCTTCTGCAGTATATTAAATTTATTGTGGAAAATTAGTTCAGAGACGACGGAAAAATTCCATATATTAACCAGCTAGAAACAGGTTTATTGAAAAATAATTGATCGCTTAAAATTTCTTATACCATTTCACTTTTCTTGTAATGTAAATATTTCGAATTGGTTAATTCATAATTGTTTTTTTTACTAATAGACATTCATAGTTGAAATAATCGCAGTCGTTATTGTTATATGTGCATCATTTTGGTATATACAATGCACATTGTCATTGCTTATTCTAAAGGTGCAGGCCAGTTGTTAAATCAAAAGTCACCTAGTTGCAGCTTGTCCACTCTCTGCCACATGCGATCAGTGGGTTAAAACAATTTTTTTTCATTTCAGGCTCATGGACCCGGTCCACATTCACCAGAACAAACAAAAGAGCTGGAGAAACTGAAACTTCTCTACAGCAGATGCAAATCAGAACAAGAGAGGGTAGAAGATCACATTTCTTAATGTTACCCCTAGCCCCCATGAGTCCCTTGCTATTGGAAGCGTATAAGAAACATTACTAAGTCTTGTGTGTCTATTTAACTTCCCATCTATTAAGCTACCACTGGGATCAGAAATATTATTTTATTGAAGGCCCTGAAAATATAGCCTTTCCAAAGATGCTTATTTTCCTTTGCAGCAGGACCCTTCTCTAGAAAATTGTCTTTCCGATATTATTATCTAATAGCTTACATTAGTCACACTGTGTTTGTCAATAAACAACCATTGATCCATTTTTTGTTGACATATTCCAAAGCCTGAACACCCTTAGTTTTTGCTGGTCTTTAGTAGGACAGGGGGTGAGTTTTAAAACGTTCCTTTCATTTTAATTTTAGCTCATCAATGAAGCAAGAAAACAACAAGCTCAACAGGCTCAAGTCCAGAGCATTACTACTTCTCATCAACCCCAGATTACAGTTCCTACACAAGTGACTCAAGTTATCGCTCCTGCAGGACAGATAACCCAGCCCCGAATTGCTCCTGCTCCGAGCCTTGCCACCAGAACTATTGTTACACAGAGCACTCCACAGTCACCTGTATCACAAGTGGGCCAGCCAGTTCGACAGATTGTAAACCCAACAACTGCAGTGGCAATTTTGCCACAGAGGGTGGTACAGACAACTGCAATTGGCCACACACCTGTGCAGACGAGTATTGGCCAAGTGGCTGTGAACACTATGAGTATTGGGCAGGTGGCTGGACAGACAGCTGCTAGGGTGCCAGCAAGACAGGTCACTAATATTGGCCAGGTTTCAATGCAAGTAACCAACGTTGGACCTGCGCAGACATCCGGACAAATGCCAGTGGGACAGGTCCATACTGTTGCATCCATTCAGCAAGCTGCGACACAGCAACTGCAAGGTTATTACTTTTGCCTGGTTGCAGCTTGGGGTGTTCATGGTTTGCTAAAGCTCGGAGCTTTTAGTTATAATCAGGATGTATTATCATCATCAGGGAGGTTAACTCTGACACACTAGGATGCAACCAGAGACTAGTGTAAGAGAAACTGCTCAGGGCAGTTTAGGTTTTTTCATTCTCAGTTTCTGTTACACTCTTCTCAGGTTGCATCCTAGCATGTCAGAGTTAACCACTCTGATGATGATCACATTGATCAAAACATGCTTATATCTATTGATAAATCAGGTTATGGTTTTGTAATAGGGTATGCAATTTCTTCCTGGTGCTGTCATAAACAGTATACTATGTAGAGTAGTACTGGACTTCAAATCCTGAAACTTTTCAGATTACAAAGATGATATCATTTTTACTTAAAGTCATTAACAGTCTATTAAAGTTCACTTTTTTGTCATTAATAGGGTCAGAGTTTGATAGCCAAGTGGCACTCACCCCCCTCCCCCTTCAAGCACTTCCTGAATATCTCCTATGTGGGTGGTGGCTATAAAGAAGGTTCTTAAACCTCTGTTTTTTGCTCACTTTTTTAACTATCATTTTAATTATGATAGGTCACTATCTCGGCAAGAATCTTCAATTTCACTATTCATTATCCTTACTGTGTAAGCCAGCAAGTAGCTCTCATAGTGTTGGAAATCATGGGTAGACCTTAACTGTCAAAATAAAACTCAATATCTGGAAATTATTGAAAGGTGACAGATCTATCCTCTTACAGTAATTTGCTTTTTAACATCTGTCCATAAATATCTTACTTCATTGGATTTTGGTAATTTCTATGATAAAACATTTTTACCAGTATGCTCATGCAAAAGTTCTAAGAAGTAAAACAATATCTGAAATACCAAAAATCATATTAACTTAGCTCTTGTCCAGCTACATTTCATTTTTTAAAATTCATTAAAAGGACTTCACTGTTGATTTTTGTTCCATTGAAAACATGCAAAGTAAGTGTTCAGCTTGTGTGTTTTGATAACTGGTTCAAAATTTAGGATATTGTTGTTTTTGCAAAATTGTCTTTAGTAGGAGACATTGTTGTTGATTTTGTTGGATATATTCCATATTCAAAATGCTGTAATAATAGATTCCTATATTTATAACAGTTCAGCCAGGTACAGGGGTAACAGTACAATCCCAAGCTGTCCCTACTGCTCCAATCAAAGTCTCGCAGTCTCATTCAGTGATGCCGCAGGTCACCATGAAAGCACCTGCTCCAAT
Organism: Bergia sp. 'catenularis'; assembly: GCA_025434825.1. Taxonomy (NCBI): domain Eukaryota; kingdom Metazoa; phylum Cnidaria; class Anthozoa; order Zoantharia; family Parazoanthidae; genus Bergia; species Bergia sp. 'catenularis'. Next base: position 6,769 of record JANRMR010213249.1, read on the forward strand.
GCATCCACAGATGGTAACAGTTAATAATCACAATGTTACTGCAGGCTCTATGGCAACTGCTGCAAGAACTATCACAGACAGAGGTGAGGGGAATTAATCTTTGACCAAATGGACTTGCAATTTGATGCAGGTTAATGCAAGTTGAGGAGAAGGACTCTTGATCTTTGGCCAAATGGACTTGCAAGTTGATGGAAGTTGATATAAGTCAACAGAAGTTGACTCCTAGACTTTCATGGACTAGTGATGCTTTTGAAAGTTGAATAAGACTGATCTGTGCTTCTCTTAATCGAAAATCTGAAAGTGAGGTCTAGAAATTCTCAAGCTACCAGCTGGATTTTAGTCACCAGTTTGTACTGTCACTGCAGTTGTCATAATATAAACCTCTGCAATCATGTAGTTTGTGTGCTTTGTCCAATACTATGACCTCACAGCTGAGTACAGAAAAGTTTCTTTCAAATTTTGTCATACTCTTTCAGCTCCTACAGTTTTGAAGAAAATTACCAACTGTGAGGTTTCTTCCACCACAAAATATTTAATGGAAGCCCTTCACAATCTACATGTATTGATTTGGTTATCAATCTGGCAACTGTTATCAAACTTCTGTTCACCAATGGCAATTTTTTGGTTGCAGTGGTAACCATATCAGTCACAATTTTGATCCCTGTGACAGCAAGACACAAGTGAAAGAAGTGTTAGAATCTTGCTTGTACATGTGTGAAACTTGGGGTTTGTGTATAAAACTCTCAAGTCTGTGATTTAGTTTTAAGAAAGTTCATTTTTTTGCTTTGTCTCATTATTTACCATCCCCATATGTATGGATTGCATACCGGTATGTTGAAACTGTAAATTTGAAATGAAAAATCGAGAATGAAATATTATGACATAATTATTGTATAAATGTTATTTCAGTCACACTCCCATCACCAACCCAAACTATTGGCAGCAGCAACCAGTCAGTTACTGTCCATAGAACTTTGATACCAAATAAGGTGCCGAACCTCGTGCCGACAGGTAGTGCAACAGGTGCTGTAGTTACTGGGACAGCAGGAGTTGCTAACATTGCCCAATCAGGAACAGTCATAAACAAGACACTGCAATCTGCTGCTCCTAGTAGCAGAGTGACAAGCTACACCCCATCTCAAGGTAAGGATATACTTGTATCCCAGGTGTTACTCCTTGATCTTCGTGGTGAGAATGTGTGGCATGCTATGTGAAACCCTAAAGCCTGGTTCACACTTGTGAAATAAGCATAAGCACAAGCATTAGAAATTAAAATAACAAATGAAAAGACAATGATACACCTGTGTGAGCTTGTTCCATCTCGTCGCACACTCGGTATTCCTTTGTCTTTTCCTTTGTTATTTAAATTTCTTATTCTTGTTCTTATGCTTATTTCACAAGTGTGAACCAGGCTTTACTGTCATCAGACCAAATTATGTGAGTTTTCCTTCCCAGTGTCCTTCTATTCACACCTGTTGCATTCTCCTTTCTTCTGACCTGTTTTGTGACTTTAGGGGTTTTTTTTGTTCCTTTTCAAAAATACTTTTATCTTTTGTTGTTTTACAGCGTCTCGACCAGATACTGCCAGTCCTCAGCCTCAGCAGGTGCTTACCAAGAGGCGGATACAGGAACTGCTTCGAGAAATTGACCCTCGAGAGCAGATGGATGAGGATGTGGAGGATGTAAGTTCCAAAGTTGTATTATTTGTCTCGGTAATGATGATGATAATAATGATAGTGATGGTTATGATGATAACAGCAACAACAACAATGATGATGATGATAATAATAAAGATAATGTAATGATAATGATGTTAACTGGCAATAGTCACTAAACATCATAGCAGGCATTGCTCAGTTAGTCACTGCAAGGCCTTTGGAGTAAGGGGACCATTGTTCACTTCTTATCAACTTCTCTCCATTCCGTGCTGCATGAGCTTTAGAAACCCTACACTGGAGTATTGATGGAGTGAGGGGTATAAAAATCCATCAGTGTTTCCACCAATACCAGCCTTCAGAGCAGAATGAACTACCAATGTTAAATTAAGAATTAACTTTAAAAATACCTTTACTTTTTACTGTGCCTAAAAAAAAATTTAATACTAGACTTGCAGTGGAGGAAACTTGTACTGTAACTGACATTTATTGTTCCCTCCAAATCTTTTTCCCTTCTGCAGCTTTTACTCCAGATAGCTGATGATTTCATCGAGAGTGTGGTTACTGCATCATGCCAGATTGCAAAACATCGCAAGTCAAACACACTGGATGTGAAAGATGTTCAGTTACATCTAGGTAAGTTTGAGAACGCTTGGTACAGTTGTGCAAATTCCAGTTGTTATGACAGAAAAGTTATTTGAATTATTTGAAACAATTATTGTTCTTTTAACTTTAGAATTTTTTTATAAAGAAGTGACAGATCATTGTAAAGAAATTTCTCATTAATTGTAGAGCGCTGCTGGAACATGTGGATTCCTGGTTTCGGCAGTGACGAACTGAGACCGCACAAGAAAGCAATGTCTACTGAGGCACACAAACAGGTATTTTGGTTTAGTTTAATTAGATTACTTGAAACAAACTGAATTTTGTCTTTCTAGCCCTCTGTCTCTAATAAATCCTCATTTAATAAGCCCCCAGATATTGGAATGTAAACAAGCCCCTAACCTCAATTAAGACCCCACCCCCAAAGGGGTATTTGGGCTCCCAATTGCAAAAGCCATCGAAAATCATACACCCAGCAAATTTATCTTGTTTTCTACTTTGCAGAGAATGGCTTTAATACGAAAGACCATGAAGAAATAAGAAACTGGCTCAGGTTAGGACTGGATGAGACGTGCATATTACCACTGTCTCCTAGTGTATAATGGCTTTCCACTGCCAGGATTTAATGGAAAAGCCCAGTCCTAACTTGGTGAAAGAGAATGCAAAGGGCCTTGAGCCTACTAGAACAAGCTTAACTTGTCAGGACAACTGAATGCTTTACCAAAATCACTCTCACATGGTTTCAGTAAAACATTGGTAAAGAGTGGATATGAAAGAGAAAAAAAAACAAACCTAGCTGAGTGCCACCAAGTCACCCTTTATTTCACTTTCTTTGTTGTTGTCAGAATGCAATATACTGTTCCTACCAGTGACAAACAGCAAAGCAACTGTAGCTACAAAGTGAGACCATGCTGAACTACAATTTTGTGTTTGGATTTTCATTTTGGTTGTCATTCAGCAGCTGTGCGTGTGCTTAGTAGATAGCTCCTACTAAAATGTTCTACAAAAGGTCTGGAAACCAATTGTAGGACTACACACATTTTAGGAACTGTAGTATTTATTTTTGATAAATGTTTTTTTGTCTTCTGTACAAATGAAAATTGCCACATTACTGGATACAGCTCTTGGGGTTTTTTCAGTCAAACGAACAGATCACATGTAACAAGCCTGCTGTCTATCTGAAGACGAAGAGAACTGGCCAATCTGCATCATTAACTGCCGGAAAATTCGGCTGTCTTTCAAGATAGATTTGATTGACGGCAGCTCAAAACAAACTTCATTTTTTATTAGTTTCAAGGAATGACAATAAGACCTCAAGAGTCACACAATATGGGCAGTTATAAAAGAATATAGAATATATTGTTACATTGTTCAACCTTTAACTGAAGAAGCTGTAAAAATACATATAGTTGGTAACAATACTTTAAGATTGTAGCTGCTTTCAATATATTTTCCATCCAGTTATCAAAACAGCTCTCCAAAGATAATGAAACAAAAATCTTTTACTACATTGGACTTGTTTCAGATTTATATCAAGCAGTTTGGCCGATTTTGTACAGTCAAAAATTTATACAAGCTTGAACAAATACATTATATGAAGTGAACATCCTGTCTAATTTAACCTGCATTAACTGGTTCTCACCACCATCTATTAAAAAGCCACTTCTGAAAGAGTGCCAAAAATGTTCTCACCCATTTGCAGTAAATTGCCCCACCAGTAAACACTCTAATTAGTGCACGCTCCCTATTGAGCGCCTCTCTCTAACAAGCACACCCTCTACAGCGTCAAATTTGTAACAAGCACCTGCTCCTCTGTGCCTCCTCTCTAACAAGCGCCCCCTCTAGAGCTTCAAATTTGTAACAGGTGCCCCCTCCCCCCTCCACAAGTGAATATCAGCAAAGACCCATTTGCACTCAAATTTCAGGTGAAGTTACAGCATTTATACTATTATACTATAGGATTTGATGTAAGATTTTGCATACAGGCAACATTGCTACCGGTATTCATTAAATATCAGTATTTCAGAAATAAAATGTCATCAACTTTGGCTTTCAACGAGTTTCCAATAAGCACCCCCTTTCTATTAAGCGCCCCTCTATTAAAGGCCACATAATTAATAAGCGCCCGGGCACTAATTAAAGCATTTGCAGTATGTTAAGCTGCAGTCGCGCCCATCTCTGAGGAGTTTTTGTGTTGTTTCGACCTTTTATTAAACATGTTGGTCACTCTTTCTCCAAGTAATTTGGATCAATCCCGGTTTCTGGGAAATGACCCACCCACTCCTCCCCTAAACCTAAAGCTAAACCTAACCCCAACCTTCATTTGGTCTCGCCCATCAAGCTTCAATTACAAGTAGTTAAAAATAATGATACTAGTTATTGCGATTTCTAGGCTGGCTTCTATTTGTTGTTCACGTTACTGATGGAAAAGACCTGGCTGGTCGTGTTTTAATGGGGCTATTTCACTGACAGGGGACAGGGACATTAAGCCGTAGGTCTGGTCTCCTAAAATGCCATCTCGGGGGACTTAAGAGAACTCGCACACTTTTTAAAAATAGTAGGGTAATCCTGGTGTTGTGGTGAGGGCCACATGGGAGAGTACGTCCTGTGGATGTAAATGTGCTACCCTCAATAAATAAAGTGTCTTAACTTTACTATGATATTGCATTCTTTCCATTTCTTGGCAAACGATTTCAGAAAATGAAAAAAAGAACTGCTACATATAGTTCAAGCATGATTCTGTCCTAAACGCTGAATGTTTGTACGGATGACTCGATGAAATGGATTGCAGTTGACTGCTGAAACGATTTTATAGTGTTAACCGGTAAGAATAATTAAATACTAACGTAGTATAACGCTATAATGCAGTGATCCTCGACAATTCTGTTTGTTAAAGGAGTTTCTTTGTTTAATTAACTCGCCTTTATCAATGTACTTTCAGTAAAACTGAAAGGAACTAGTTTTCGAAAGCAGCAGTTTTGTATGGAACAGCCGTGAAACTGTCCTTTTTAAACTTTTGTTTCATGGTTGGTCAGCACCTATGGATTTTTTTCCAAAGTCTACTTGTTTATTACTGACATTAACCACATTTAAGGTTAATGTTAGTGTGCCTCTAATAAGCGGACACTGTAGTCCATACTTGCCAACCGTCCCACTTTCGAAACTTCTAAAAATCGGGATGACCCGATTTTCTGAAATTATAGTTAGTAAATAATATCCGATTTCTAAAAAAAAATTGAAGTCAATAAATTGGCAGTATTTTCCCCAAACTTCTCGTCGCAAATGGAAACTGTATGTCTCCTTTTCTAAAACCAAACCATTTGTTTGGCTTTCCGATCGCAAAATGCAGGTAATGGCACTTCAAAAGCGTCCGTCAGTTAAAAATTTCCTTGGGCAGGGGGTGAGGGTGGGTGAGCTCCACATATTGGTGAACTTGCGCATGCAAATATGCCAAATCGCAACTACAGTGTCCTATTTCTGATTTTCAAATATTGGCAAGTATAGGCCTACTCTGGGACCCAAAGTCGCCGTAACTTAAGGCGACTTAAGGCCATTTAAGGCGACTTACGACAACTTAAGGATAAATCATCCCCAAAACATGGGCAACTTTGCGCGACTCAAGGCGATTTTGTGACACTTAAGGTGACTTTGTGCAACTTAAGGCAACTTTGTGCGACTTTGTGCAACTTAAGGCAATTTGAGGTGACTTAAGGCGACCGAAGGATAAACTATCCCCCAAACCTGGGCAACTTTGTGCGACTTCAAGCAATTTAAAGCGTCTTAAGGAATAATCCTTACCCAAACCTGGGCAATTTAAGACGAGCTTGTGTGACTTACGGCAACTTTACGCGACTTAAGGCGACTTCGCACGACTTAAGGCGACAGTAGGTACCAATCCCCGAGGGTGGCCCCTTAATACTGGTATTACTGTGTTTCTTAAAACTTGTTTTGATATCCCATAAGACTTTGGCCAAGAGGAATCGAAGTCAGTGCAAATGTTAACCCTTCAAACCTACTTCCGTCCACAGGGAGCTACTATATCTCGAGTGTTATTTTAGTCATAGATCCAACATGCCGAAAATGGTCTCAAGCAAATATTCTTCTTCTCTTAAAATTATTCGGAAGTTCTCAAACTTTTTTATATATACCAACCTGAAATTGATTTTCATTGTTATTCAAAGACGATTCATTTGTACTTTATAGACAATAACATAAAAACAGCATGTGCTAAATATTCTTATCTTGTACATCAGGATAGAGTGACTGTAACAACTTTTAAAACACCAAAAGAGAACACATTTCTGTGTATTCAGTCATTAAAGTACAAACTAATGGTTTGTAACGTTTCAAAAATGCGATTTAAAATAACAAAAGTTCAAGATTTTTTAAAAAGTTTTAAACTGAATTGTTTCTCTAAGGCTATGGCCAAGAGACTGAAAAGGCTGCTTCGTACCCAGGCACTTTTGAACTAGCCACGAGCGCTGCGCAAAAAGGTGCTTGGCTGCTTTCTTCGTTCTTCCCAAGCACCTTTGCGCGCAGCGCTGGCGGTTATTTCGAAAGTGCATGGTTACGAGACTAAATATCCGTAGCTCTCGAGTTTGCATGTCCCTGCATGCCGTCGGTGATAATTGATTAGATTTTAGCCTTCGTCAAGGTACAAACGGTTCTAATGCCGAGTTCATGAATGTGATGATCAGCGACTGACTGACTTTCTTTTAAATTTCAGGAACATGTATGGTCGGTCTGTTTGTTTTGAATCTGACCGGAACTGTAGACGGTTTTGCAGCTGCGGGTGTTTAGTTGCAAAACACCAAAACTTTGTTTTATACTGATCAGCTACGGCGGGCTGAACATATTCATATGACTGTGGGAGCTGAGCTCAAGATCTATGCAATTGGCTCGTAAAATAAAAGCGTGTACTACTGCAAAAGTACAATTTTCTGTTATTTGTCCCCACACATGCAACCACGATCAATATTATCCGAAATCGCTTTGATACGACCCGGAATTTTCTAAGTATTTTACGATATTGTATCAAAAGTGTCTTCACACGCTACAAGATATCTTAAGATATTGTTTCGCATTCTTGAAACTTGAGCAAAATCGTAAAGTGGGAGGCCATTAGTGAGGATATAAGGGCATTGTACTAATTGCTTTTATATTTTCAAATATACACATTCACATTGCCTCGGCATGTTGGCCGTTTTTCAGTCTCGGAAGTTCTTGTAATGAAGGTTCTTTTAAATGTACAAAAGTAAAAGACAAAACATATTACGTACTTGAGAATACCGAAAGAATTTATAAAATAATTAGTGAATAAACCCCTTCTATGCTTCGCAGTATAGGTCCTTTGCAGCTCGAGATCACATGGTACAAAATTCGCCATAGTGGAACGCAAAAGAATGTGAAAAACTCTGAGACAAAGCTCCATCAACTAGAAAAACGTGATATCACGATTTTCTCACGCTTTTCTAGTTGATGGAGCTTTGTCTTGGAGTTTGTCACATTCTTTTGCGTTCCAGTATGGCGAATTTTGTACCGTGTGATCTCGAGCTGCAAAGGTCCTCGTCTGAAAAAGTGTCCTCAAAGTTTCACATTTACCTAAGGTAGAGGCGGTTTATTTATTTTATTATTCAACAATAATTTTCTCAATTGGAACGGTAAAGCGTGCGCGATGAAGGCAATGTAGCAAAAAGGTAAAGTTTGTTGAGTTATTTGTGTTTGGTGGTATTAAATTATTAACTAGCTCCGTCTTCTTTTTTGTTGCTGTTCTGAGACTAGAAGCCGAGTTTTTGGCCATTATACAGCAAAAACAATCAAAACAAAACAATTTCTAATAGCTTGGAAGTGGTTGCAAATATTGGCCCTGCTGTATCAAGAAATATTGCATCACGTGATTGATTCTGAGCAATATCACTATGAAAATGATTGTTGATTATAACAGGAGATAAGTGGTATTTGACAGAGCGTGAATGTGAAGCACAGGCAACGAAAACTGAAAATAAAGATGAAAAGGGGGGAAACGAGAAAGGGAGTTGGGCGTGGTCCTTTTGTTACCCCTATATTTTAAAATTCAAGTTGGCAAGTTAAATGAACTGTCTGTTTGCAAGTTGGTATACCTTGTGCCTTTATCACAGCCGCCTGGAAAATTTTGTCATTAGCCTGCGGCCTTAGATTTGTTTTGTTCACATATTTATAAAGAAAGCGAGACACAGGCAAAGGGCTGCCATGACTAAAGCATTTTTTTTTTCGTGTCTGATTTCGTTTTCCGTACCATGGTCTGCTGCACATTTGCCCAACTGTGAACTAATAGTAATAGATATTTTTATTCAACAGAAAACAAACAAAACTTGCGGTTTGACTCATGAGCTCTGAAATAGAAACGTATCATAGAAAAAAAATAAGAAAAGAAAGGAAAAAAGTTTTCCCGATGTTTAACACCTCATGTGAAATGGCCCAGGCCGATATGGCGCAATATTTTTCGTGAGCACGTGTTTTATGCATAAACAGACACTGAAGCTCATTGGGCGTTAATTTACATTCTGAGGATCCTTTGGTATTGTTTCTGTTTTGTTGCAAAGTTTTGATATTGAACTCGAGACTCCGTCCAGAATCATCGCAACGGTGCAAATAAAAAAGGAACAGAAGATATCTTATTACAACTTACAAAAAGCTGGCTTATTTTACTTGTGCCAATTCATAACGTTTTGATGAATGGGCTGATTGACGGCCGAATGTAAAACAGCATTGCTTAATGTTTAACGAGCTGTCATGTTTGACAGTTGGCGTGTAATAGGAAATATTCGGTTCAACTTTCACATTCAAATCGTAGCAAAGGATAGACGGCTTAACACGCTTAGCACGTCCAACATCAAACAAACAAAGATTGAACACTTAACCAACTCTCAGAATTGGTCGCAGTCTTTCCGTCGGGAGGATGTATTATCGTAAAACATGAAAACAGAGTTTCCTAAGAATATGTTTTCGAAAAGAAAGGAAGATGGTGATATAAAAGGTGATAGTATTTCTCAAAAGAATGGCATACTACCGCCCGCCGTCGTTCAAGTTTCCCGTGAAGAAATCAGGAAATTTCTTCGTGGAAAACGAGTTGGAAATTATCTACTGGGAAAAACGGTTGGCTCTGGATCGTTTGCTCGTGTCAAACAAGGTCTTCATATCCTAACGGGAGAAAAGGTATTGTAGTTTTGTGGTAGACAGCCAGTGGTTTGTCAACGCTTTGCGTCTGAACTGAATTCATTGTTAAATTGTTTGTGTATCTTTCGTAATGAACACTAGTATGTTGTTGTGAAATGTATTTAGTGTGGTGTCAGACTTACTCTTCCACTTTGTATGCTGTCAGAATTACTCCTCCACTTTGTATGACGATTTGCACATTAACGTTGTCTCTTTCTAACATCGTTAATGTAGTTTGAAAATTTCACTTACATGCTATTAAAATGGCCTTATTATTCATACGTAATTATTTGAGATCGGTTTTCAGGTCTTTAATCATATGATCTCGATAAATATTTTAAAATTCTGACCGTAGGCTGCATTCTCATGCACACTGATCACTAATTATAAATGAACCTCCGTTTTCGTTTTTCTACATGTGTGTGTAAAATACGGCTTTTTACAGAATGCGCAAGGGCATCTTTCTGAACTAGAAACTCTACATCGCTTACGCGAATCCCTTATGTGGAAACATTCAGCAAGAGACTATTTCGTAGCCGGCGGTCCAGAAATTCAATATTTTCTGTTTATTAGGCTGAAAACGCACCCCTTAAATCCTTTAGTAGTTGGAGTGTGTAAGGTAAACTCGCCTTGAAATTGTCAAAATATTTAGATAAAGTTTACACTGGCTGGATGAAATAGCCGTAGCTCAAGTTGTTTGATTTATTTTGTTGACGGAAGAAAGAGTGAACAACATTGGTGTGCAGTGTCGACAGCGCACTGCGAAACCTCGCTTGGTATCCAAATAACTGCAAAGTTTAAATGGCTGGAATTCATTCGGTGCAGGGCCGTCGCCCATGCTAGAAATTTTGGTTTCTTCTGTAGAAACAAATCATTGTTGTGGCTTGTGCTTTTTTATGCGCCCACGACTAAATTAGTGAATTAAAAAACGCTCATGTTTTCCGATGACCAAATGAGCTTTTCCGGGGTTTTTTTGGGCAAGCTATTCAATCAATATTTTATTTTAAATATAATTTATTAAAATAATCTTTAAAATATAATATTTCGTGACCACTCTTAACCGTAACAGCAAAAACAGCTGTATCGCTTTGTGTTTTTAACTTTTGTTTAACGAATGTTTTCTTTTATAAATTTACTTTAACAACACCATCTAGTTCTCACAACTCCTACAAAAGCTGCTCAAATATTAGTTTGAGCTTTCAGGAGAGTTTGGCTGTCTGCCACGCCACGATTCGGATATGGAGATTTCAGTAAAGTCGCTGATGTGCTCGAAATACATTTTAGAAAAGGCTAGAAACATGGAAAAGTTGGTCTTATAAAAAATTAATCATAGTGACATCTTTTGCATTTGTTGGCAGATCTTGCATCTGTGACTGTGTGTATAAAAGAAAGCCAAATTGATTTTGCGGCCGTACAGGTCATAGTACAGCTAGATGTAAATTTGATATCTTGTGATAAGCGACCTACTGAGTACTGTGTTTGTTTTGGTTTTCAAATCTGTACTACATCAGTACATGTAGTTTTATTCTGCTGTTTGTTTTTGTTTGGTTGTTGTATGTGACCTATGGCAAACACGTGATTCCATTGTCTCGGGCATGGCATGCGCATTTATTTAGTGGCGCCAGGCGTCATAGTTCATTAGGGGCGCACCATCAGATCTCCGGGGAGGGGAGTGGGCAGTTTTTATGCACAGGATTTTTTTTTAGTAGCTTTGGGGCTGCAAGACTTTTTTTTTGGCCAATGCTGGGCTTGCACGATTTTTTTTTTCATTCCCACATTCTCAATTTTAATACTATGACTCCAATTTTCTGGGCAGTCAGCACCAAGGAAAAGAT
>JANRMR010213360.1:7963-18043 GCA_025434825.1 Bergia sp. 'catenularis'
TCTTCCTCTTCTTCTTCTTCTTCCTCTTCCTCTTCCTCTTCGTCGTCGTCTTCGTCGTCTTCGTCTTCGTCTTCTTCGTCTTCGTCTTCTTCTTCTTCTTCTTCTTCTGCTGAAGTTAATACTCCTAAGTATTTAATTTCGAAATTGTCGGCGTTCGCTCGAGTCTTTCGAATTCGTTATTTAAGAATTTTAAAAAAAATAAATATTTCTACTCTTCAGTGACATAAATTGTCACTTTATTTGGTAATAATTATTTTAGAGGGTTTCTGGGGAAAAATATTGAAAAATTGATTACTTATTTTTTTTTATTTTAATATAAATTAAATTAAAATAAGGTTTTCTTTTGCATGATTTACTTAGGCTCGCATGACTTTGGCCTTTATCCTGTTGACACACATTTGCTTCAGTGAACAGGTTTGTATATTTTACCCTTGCTATAATGCGTCAAACAACATTCAACTTTTGTTTACTAAAATTCAAGGTAATTGTAAACAGAAAAACAGACACGTAGTCTTGAAAATATCTTCTAACATCACAAGAAACTATTTCCTGTGTTCATTATTTCTTCAGTATTTCTCATCGGGTTTATCGCTTTTGGAGAGAAGTTATCAAATAATCTGGATCGCTAAAACAACTTATAGATTGCTTGTCAACCGGATGCACACCTGGTTAGAAAAATAATAGAAACTAAATGATTACTAATTTGATGCAGAATTAAAGGCGTAATCTGAAAATGAAAATTAGGGTCGACCTTCTGAAGCTACGCAAGAGTTATTTTACTTGTGGCTTTGTTTAAATCAGTAGAAATAAGAACAAACTACTTTTTATCTTTTCTACTACTACACAGTTTCTGGACGGAACTATTGACACGTCATGCACGAGCTGAAGTTTACAAAAAATCTCTGAAACTGAACAATTTAACTGAAAGTTAAGGCAATTTACTGAGATACTTTTTAAAACAAGTCAATGGTAAATGTATTGTTTCCGCACTAAAACAGTGTGGGCCAATGAAATACTGCAATAACAAAATTACGGAAAGCTTGATAAAAAAAAATACCACTTTAATAGATGTAGTCTTTCATGATGACGATTAACTATATACAAGAAAGCTAATCTTAATTGTCGTTGTGATGTAGTTCGCTCTTTCAAGTTTCATAAGACATAACATTTGTACGACCTATTGTTCTCTATTAAAGATTTTATTCACAGTATGATTCTAGAATCTTTCTACTGCTTAGCAAAAGACGTCAAAATATTAAAATATCTTCTACTACGAATAATTTAGGCACAATTCCACATCAAACGTTTAGCTACAGTGCGGATGGCTTAATTTCGTTGATGAATGGAAGTTTGAAACGGATTGCATTTATGGGTACCGAAGCGAATATTACGCTGGCCCGTAATAAAAAAATATTGACAAACATTCTACAGACTGCAGCACCAAAAGGCATCGATCCTTGACAATTTGGTTCGTTAAGGGGGTCTTTTTTAACTTGAACCTTTTTGATCAATATACTTTGAGTACAAATGAATAGAACTAGTTTTGGAAAGCTGCGGTTTGTATGGAACAACCGAGAAACTGCCCCTTTAACTATTAAAACAAACAAAAAAAAAGGTTGATTTCGTTTCTGCATGGTAAATGGTAGTTAACTACATAATAATCTCTGAGCACAGCGTGATGCTTAATGAGAGATAATCAAGCTATCCATTTTACCACGACCAACGTAATACTAACAGCCTCAGATAGCTTTAATAATTAAAGAGCTAAAAAATATAATTTAAAAGTGTCATTTAAAGTTTTGGTCTTTATGTCAATTTATTGACTGCAACAGTTCATTTTTGTACGGTACAAAATAGCCTGGAGGTGTCGGAATTGTTCAAAACAATATTATCTGCTAACTTAAGAACTGGAGGAAAGTGATATATTGTTTACGGTAACCATCCAGCGTGTAATTTAATCAAATCACTGATGAGAAATTTACCCTTACTGAGATAATTATGCTGTTCTAACTACAAATAGACTACTCGAAATTTTAACAAAACTGAAATAAGTGCAGTTACTCATACAGCTTTCTGTAAAACTCGGTTAAGTATGTTTTATAACTTAATGAAGATTCATTACATTGCTATTCAATCTATTTAATCATCTATATATATATATATATATATACACACAGACAGAGAGAGAGAGAGAGAGAGAGAGCGGCAGACAGACAGACAGACAGACAGATAGAGACAGAGACAGAGAAAGAGAGAGACAGAGAGACAGAGATTAAAACTGCCGTTTATTACACTAAATAATGTACTTAAAGCTAAGCTAAATCCTTTCCTGAGCTAAGTAGCTCATAAGGCCGGCGCTTATCTCCGGTTTCCGTGGTGTTAGTCAAGTCGGGGATTCGAACTCACGACCTTCAGGTTACGAGTCAGACACGCTAACCACTCGAACACTGCATCACCGATTAAAACTAGTCCTTAACGATATTTTATTCCAAGAGTCCTTTATTGTGCTGCCGCGATGCGCTTTCGGCAGTGGTACTTAAATCAAGTTTTCCAACAGGCCATTGTGTTGTATTAAGCTGAAGTATGTGGCAAATCAAGCTGTAATAATTATGTTTATGAGCGTTTTACATCTTCTTTGGGCGATATTTATTAGAATGATGCTTGTTAGGAATGCGACGCTTATTACAAAATATTTGTAATAATTCAGTGAGCAAGCTAATGGCTAGTTTTTCATGATGTAACGAAAGAGCTTAATATTCTTTTCTGGTTACAAATATTGCGAAGTGCTAGCAACAATTGTTAGCTGCATTTGAATTTGAATTTGAATACTAAAGTTTTAACTATTGTAACTTGCTAATTTGAGTACAAGATATTTCATTAAAGGCCCCCTGTGGCCATGGAGCCGTGCAGTTGCCAAGCAATGGCCAAGAAACTATCCATTTTTTAAATTATTCTTGCTGGAAGAACTTTTGGATTTTCTATCATAATAATGGCTTTTACTCTTATTTTGACAACCATAGATTTATTATTTTACCTCCAATTAAACGTTCTACCATTGTGAGTTCAGATATAACAAATTATACTACTAGTGGTATCTTCAGAGAAAGTTGCGAATCCCTTTATGTTGTGTTGCTAACAAACATAATATACGTTCCATAAATTAGAATAACTGATAAAGGAATACTTGATCACTCGATCGTTTTGATAAAGCTCTGAAATACTCCATAAAATTGACTTAGAAATAGGTAGAAATGTAACGTTACGAGAATGTAGGGTAAAACGTATTTCTTGGAATAGGCTCATTTATTGAGAAAAAAAGCTACTAGCGATTAGCGTTAATGGTGACCACACTGTTTGGTGCCAGTTGGTTCTAGGTCATCATGCGGTTGTTCACAAGTTGGTTTTCGCTAACCAGGGCTAAAACATTGACCGAAAACAGGATTAGGTTCCTAAGATTAAGATATAAAGATATTAATGAACGTAGGGATAAGCTTCCTTATAGTTGACGTTTCAGGTTTTACAAAACGGGATGTCCAGATGTCCTTGAAGATAAAGAAATATAAACAAAAATTTGCCCTATCGCGGCTATGGGTTAAATCTAACTCGCTTTCAAACACCCTGACCCTTTATTTTCACATTCAGTTTGCAAATTGTTTACAGATAAAATAGTTAAGTAAGTTAAGTTAAGTTAAGTAAGTCTTCGATAAAAATGCCATAAATGGTAATAAAGGAATAACTGAACCCTATTTTTTATTACAGTTAAAAGGCTCCTGACTACGAGTAACAAAAAATTAGCGAACTTTTGGATGATGTTTATAGCGGGTTAAATGAGCGATAGGGGAATAAAAAGGAAACAAGTTGCCAAAAACAGAAGATCTTTTAAGTTTTCTTTCTCTATTCTGTTTTGCATTCCAACTCTACATATAAACGTATATATTTGCTGAGATTTAAGCAAAAGCGTGATTAGCTGTTCACGAGGAATCGCTCATGAATAGGGGTAGAGTTTAACTTTAATTAATTCTAAAACTTTTTTAGTTATATTTTGTTTATCATCTTTTTAACCTTTTGGTTTCATAATATCCAGTCGGGCACAACTATCGCCCAGTGAGTTAGTGTTGTTAGCCGGCAACCAATGGCGCGCTACTGCCATAATTTACCTGAAAATAAAACATGTTAAGTTCCAGCAGTACGGTAAGTTAAAAATTCAAACATTTCTAAAACTTCAAACCTTCACACGAGTTAGTTATTATTAGTTTTTCTTGATTGTTTGAAAACAATTTCTATTATTGAAGCATCTTTGAAGCATGTCTTTGCTTCACAAAATCTTGCGTAGCAACGCACAAAAGCTAGGTTATTTTCCTTCACGTGGCTCGACGAACCATAACTGATCCACTGAGTTGGACATTAAATCCAGCACTAATCAAAGTCTCACACTGTTTCCACAGTCTAAACAATATTTTAAAAGGATCAATCATATTTACAATTTCAACAAACTAATTCATAACAAGGTAACAATGTTCCCTTTTACCTTCTCTGTACCACTGACTTTGTCGGTCTATCTGTGCTTTTGAAGATGCACCAGTAGGTTTCAAACTCCCTTTGACCTTTCGTATGAAATTTAATTTGTCGGGCAATATTGAAGACAAGGAGCTTTAAACATTCGAGACAGCCGACATTTCTTTATTTAATTTTAGCTTTGTCATTATTTGAACTCAATATGAATGATGTGGTATCATCTCTATAAATTGAATTTTTGGACGTTTAAAGAGCATGCAAAAGAAAATTAATCAGCCACTGTTATTTATTAAAATACCAATGCACATTAAGCCCACAACACATGCAGTGATAGCACATCGTACCGAACTTATTGCGTTTAAAAATCTGCACACTGCAAACTGACACCTGTAATGAGAAATAAAGTTACATACTTATCTATGATGAATTGTTTGGTTGTCTTAATTAACTGGCCTTATCTGATTTTTTTATTAGAGCTAAACTGAAAGGCAGCGGCATTAAAATATATACCAATTTCTTTAGTTGGTTCTTTGTTTAAAATTTGAGCTTGGTTTCTATAGCAATTATTTGTAAATAGTTTTTAATTTGCTACTAAAGGAGGATGCAGATTGCAACAATTTTGCTTATATTTGACAAATGAGTACATGTACTCGCTGGTATGAGAAACGGCAAACTAGTTTGGCTCAAACAAAATCTGTGTAGTATAAACTCATGCACTACTATAGTATTGATACAAGCACGAGATTGAAACCATTTTGAAATATATACTATACTAATCTAGCAAATTGCAGTTTAAAGTTTTGTTAATTCAGTTTGAAATGGTTTGAAATTTTTGTTAACACGGAACTATTTAATTGTTGTATTGTTTGTTAAACGCTACCGTTTAAATATTCTCCGAAAACTGCAATGTTGACCATAGAATATTAATTAACTTAGAATTGGTGAAGGGACAATCCCTCGTAAGATAAAAAGAAAAAAATCTACCGTCGAGCTGAAATTCCGACGATGAAATAGTAAAAGAATACGTTTTGTTTCATGAGATTTTTCTTTTTATTGACAATGACCCACTAAAAAGTCACAGTGTAGAGACTGAGTGAGATAACACTGTTAGCAGCAGGGTAGCATATCGTGCTATTCTTTCGTTTTAAACCTGCAAGTAAAGGTCCAGGGATCGATAGAAAAATACACATTTGTTTGATACATTTTTACGTCAAAAGAAATATAGCTTGATTGCAAATGATAAAAGTCGATAGATTTAAACTTTCTATTTTCTACGAAAGGCAATTATTTTGCAGTTTATTAATTATTTAAATGTATTTTTTACTCGCTTGCCTAGAGACTTGGAAAAGGTCGTTTTCCCACGCATAGTAGTTAAATGATCCATAGCCTACTCGCTCAGGTGGGCTTCAAACATAATTAATTTCAATCTCTAGGTTGAATGCAAACAAATACCGTCATGCAAGTTTTGTGCTTGTACAGTTTCCTCAATCTGCACAAAAATAATTATTCCGTGATTCTGTTTTTAACTGAGCTACTCTAAAAACAAATCTAATTACCAAATGATAAGGCTTTGGTGCAATTGTCAAAACTTTGGGTGTCATATTTTGTTTTTAGTGTTTTCACTTATTTGTTGTATCATTTAAATGCAGTTCATCAAAAGTTTGTTCCATGATAGCCAGAGAGTTGTAGCTATGTTAATAATTATCAATAGCAACAAGGGGTTCCTTATTCAGTTTAAAGTATACAGTTCTATAAGGGTAGAACCCCAAGACAAAAAATACAACATAATTTTCCCTGAGAGTTATCTTCATTAACAAGTTATAAAAAAAATGAAACACCGTATTATTCTCACAAAACTTAAGGTAACTAATAATGTGCTCAGTCGGTCGTATCTGTTCTTTAAAATTCTCATTAACTCAAAATAGTTTGCACGAATTCCGATGCTTGTAGGCGGTCATTTTTCCATATGAATGAATCCTTTGCAATAACCCCGATTTTTAAAAACTATTGTTTTTTGAAACGCATTGCTTGTTTCGAAGCCATTCCGCCCACGTATTTTGTATGAGTTAATGTTCCTTAGAAACCTCGAAACTTGTGTAATTGTTTAATTTTTCGACTAAGAGACAGCACCCCAACTTTTTAAAATAAACTCAATAATATATCTGGAACTGAAGCTGAAGCTGTTCGTGCAACAAATTAATAGTTCAATCGAACTTTATAAATGCTTTTTTCCCCTATAGTCATTCTTCTGTTTTGATAACGTGATTTCCGCGTCGTTAATTTCACTTGTTGCTTCTTAATCTTTGGTTGCCAACAATCTCTTTCGTATTGTCCAATCAGCGCACGGCATCCCGCTGTCACCATTGAGGTTGATTGAAATCCCAGATAATAAGTTTGTAGCTGGCTGCAAGGTTCCGTCACTTCTTATGAAGTGTGGAAACCTGACGATTCACTCGGAGGAAAGTTTTAACTCATCGCAATGAAGCTACAGTGGTGTCTCTTGGTAGCTCTCTTTGTTGCCTCGGCCATTGCTGAGCCAATACGACAGGAGCTGAAGCAAGATGACGTTCCAGCAGCCGACTCGGATCAAGATGGTAAGACAACTCTTTTAAAATGCGTGTACACCCAGCAAGTTGATAGCTATCTGACCGCGATTTTTTTTGTCTGTAGACATCAAGTTGGGCGAGATGGCAGAGGAAAATGATGACAAGGTTAACGGTAAGTAGTATTTGCAGTTGCTCTTTTTTTGCTCAGCGTATCAGTTGACATGCCGAAGGACAGATAAAAATGTCATAAAAGACGGGGTTTATTTGTTAAACGACGAATTTTGGTTTTCTAAAACTGCTGGACACATTCCAGTAAAAATCAAGCAACGCGCAAATTTAACTGTACGTACAACATTTATTTGACACAGGTAATCTCAAAAGACCGAAGATACGATGCTAAGTAAGCTTTACCTCATACATTGCTACGTATGACAGAAAGAGATAATGTCATAAAAGACAGATTTTATTTATTTTGAAGGACGTATTTTGATTTGCTAAAACTGTTGGACGCATTTTAGTAAAAATCAAGCAACGCGTATAGTTAACCGTACAATCAATATTGACACAGATAGACCCAAAAGCCCGATGTTTAGCAAGCTTTACCTCATATTGTGTTAAATTATTTGGGCGTGTCTCGTGCATATTTATCGAAACTGGTTAGTATGATTATTGTTAGTTGCATTTTCTGACTTCGTTCACCTCTCATTCGTTTTGAAAACAAGAAAAGATTAGAATGTCAACTAAAATTTTACAATAAAAAAGCCCATTAAATTCGCATAAATTTTAAACTGACACAGTTTTAACGAATTTTTAACAGAAGCAGATGAAGAACTCGATGATTTGCCTGAGTCTGGTAAGTTTCTTTATTCTAATTGGTCCTTATTTCTTTTTAAAAAGGTCTCCGTTTCTTCTGCTATCGGTCCTTGTACAATTATATTAAAACATATTAGCAAAATAGAACAAACTGTCATGAACAAAAGGACTACATTAAACAGGATCCCCGATTGAGAAAACTACAGAAATAAATTGACGATTGGAGCCACAAAAATAGAAAATAAGTGTTGGTCCACTTGGGATATTTTAGATTTTTTATATAGATAAGTTAATACTCCCTGCGGAGATTAACTTTAAAACTATTGAACTTGTTCATTTTTTTTCATTCAATAGAAAAACGATTTATATACTTACCTGTACATATTTTTGTCGCTTATATAGATGCAGATGAAGAGCAGGAAGACCTGTCTGAGTCAGGTACGTTTGTGTTGGTTTGCTTATTTTATT
This sequence comes from Bergia sp. 'catenularis', assembly GCA_025434825.1. Classification (NCBI taxonomy): domain Eukaryota; kingdom Metazoa; phylum Cnidaria; class Anthozoa; order Zoantharia; family Parazoanthidae; genus Bergia; species Bergia sp. 'catenularis'. The sequence goes on from JANRMR010213360.1 coordinate 16,306, forward strand.
GTAACTGGTTGGAATGATAGTTGCTAGTTTTTCTGATGTCATTTAGATCACCATTATTTATTTGAAAAACAAGGAAAAATATGTTGCTTATTGGCAAATATGTTGAGCCCATCAAAAAATGTGCAATGCTCAATTTAAACAAATACTTCGAGACTGATTTGTCGGTTTTTGGTAATTTTTTGCTCTTTTTTGGGCTGATCAAGAAAACTTGGGATAAAGTGACAACTGAAAATGGGAGTAAAACATATGAAATAAAAAAAATTATCTTACTCAGTATCTGATGTTTCATACTTTCGTATGGTAATTAAGTGTATTATTGACTCTGTGATATAAAGAGGCATATTATGTCTTTACCAGACATTTTTTCATATCTTTAATAGTGGAAATACAATTTATATTCCTATATAAATTTATCACTTAACAGATGCGGATGAAAAGCAGGAAACCTTGCCCGAGTCTGGTAAGTTTTTGTAAGTCGGTATGATATATGACAGGTTTTGCTTGTGTCAGTTGACTCATCTCAGTTGAATTGTTACTGAAAAACAATAAATGATGCCTTTTAAAAAAGTCAGTTTAAACTGGTACAGTTATAGTGGTTTCTCAACGGAGGCAGATAAAGAACATGATTTGTCCGTTTAACTTTTTTCTTGTTCTTCAGCTATTGGGTTATTTTGAAAGCATCTGAGTTTTAAAGATATTGTTTGTGTCATGTCAGTTTGTCCTTGAGCTCGATGATTTCAGTCAATTATTATTTAAAGAACTGTAGACTAAATAAATAGACAGTTAGAAGCGATAATGTGCAAGATTTCTTATAAAAAAACTGTTACTGAAAAGCGCGAACACAAAAACAAACGTGAAACGCATTTAAAAACTAACATATTGTCACTATATTGACCATAAAATGCGACAATCTGATTGGTTTGAGCGCTATAAGGGTTCAAATATCAATGTCGACATCGCAGTGAATACGCTTAACAGGAATAATGGGGTGTTCATTATTCCATTATTCCTGCTCGAAATTTTTGTTATTCCATTATTCCAGTCAAAAAAGTATTATTCCGTACGAATTTTTATAAACATTATTCCCGCCCAAACGGCATTAGTCCAAAAGGGGCATTATTCCATCATTCCTCTTCAACCCCCGATTAACTTTGCATATTTGCAACGCATAAAACTGTGCGTAAAAAATGCCTTCAAATATCCATGAAGTCCTAGTTTTAATTCTAAAAATGCTTCTAGAATAATTTTAACCTTCTATATTCAGTTAAGACTTGGGCCTTTTTCTGATCTTGTTATAAGCCCTGGATTTAGTTGTGTGTATTGATTTTGATTCAACTTATCATTTTGAAGCATTTTTCAGCAGGGTTATAAATAACTAGCATAAGCCTAAAACTTGATATAAGATTTTTCGATAGCACTTGTTGCAACACACCGTTATACTTCGGTCAACTTGTTAGTTATTTCAAGAAAAACTAGCTTTCAAAACGTAACAAAAACTAATGCTGTCGATTTAAACATTTTCCGTAATAAAACATTTAAAAAACGGTTAGTTATAACTGCAATATTATTTTGCTAGTAAAGGAGGTTCATAGCCGGGAGGTTTATAACTGGCGGTCTCATAAGATGGCTTGAAAAAGCAAAACAAGGTAATGCGTTTTTGTATTAATCATATACATGAAAAAATTACTTGATTCTGATTGGCTAAGAGCAGTGCAATTACTTTGTAATTCTGTGCAAA
>JANRMR010213693.1:0-26238 GCA_025434825.1 Bergia sp. 'catenularis'
TCATGATACAATGTGCCCTCCCGGTTACTACCATAATGGCATTACAGCAGCTCGTGAACTTGGGCACACGATGTATAATAATAATAATAATAATAATAATAATAATAATAATAAAGTTTTTTAAGTGCCTTCTCTCAAAAGATTCAAAGACACTGTTTACATCCTTAATAAATTTACTGGAATAAAAGAAACTAAAAGACATCTAACATTTGAAACTAAAAGTATTTTTGAAACAGATGAGTCTTAAGTAGTCGTTTAAAACAGCTTGTAGAAACACTCGATTTGATGATTCCACAATTTTGGGGCGCAGATGGAAAAGGCGCGATCCGACTGGCTTTTTTCTGCCCTGGACCTAGTCTTGGGCATTTCAAGAAATGAGCTTTTCGCAGATCTTAGGCCAGAGTTTTTAGCGATTCTTTTCTTCAGAAGTTCCGACAGGTACTGAGGACCGGTGCCATTCAGACATTTGTGAGTGAGTGCATGTTAAGATCTTGAATTCAATTCTTGCGCGAACTGGTAACCGTTTTAGAACGGGGTTTATGTGTTCGTATTTGGCGATCTTACAGATAACGCGGGCGGCAAAGTTTTGAACAAGTTGAAGTCGTTTTACTAGGGACTTTTTGCATCCAGAAAGTAGCGAGTTGCAATAATCAAGACGAGAGGTGACGAGGGCGTGTACAAGAGATCTGGAGGCTTCAGTTGTCAGATCGATATTTGCGGATTCTGGCGATGTTGCGTAGATGGTACATTATCGTTGTAACGATCTTCCTTAATATGGGAATCAAGTTTTAGGTTGCAATTCATGATAACTCCTAGGTTTATTTACAGTTTCCGCATTTGTTATATTAATGTTGTCAAGATTGATGACAATTGGGTCTTCAAATTTAGTCATCTGCTGGGATAAGCCTATCGTAATAAGATAAGCCTTGCTCAATGTTAAACTTCAGCATATTCATGGACAGCCAGTCCTTGATATCGACAATAGCATCTTGTAGACCCTCTGTTTTCATCGATTCATTGGCTTATAACTATTCACTGATTGGATTGCTAAGCAAGCAAGAGACATTTCTTGGATGGCACACGAACTAGCGGTCGTTCATCAAATATTTAAAAATTTCAAAACTTAAACTTAATTAATTAATTTATTAATTTATTAATTAATTAATTTATTTATTACGCAACCTAACGTCATAAGACAATTTTATTGGACACTTTTATGAGAATACATGGACATGACCCTAACCTTAATCCTAGACCTAGCTCGGCCCTGGCCTAACCCTCGTGTCAATGAGTCAGACAGTTGTGGGTACAAAACCTAACCCCAAACTTAACACTTACCTTAATCTTAGAGGGAATTTCCCCTCTTATTAAAGTTTCCACATGATTCTGTTATATTTTACTGAAATCTCGGTTTGACTTTGAAGTAATTTTTAACCACAAGGACCAACTGCACCCTTTTTTTCGCAACCTAACGTCATAAGACAATTTTATTGGACATTAGACACTTTTATGAGAATACATGGACATGACCCTAACCTTAATCCTAGACCTAGCTCGGTCCTGACCCTCGAGTCAATGAGTCAGACAGTTGTGGGTACAAAACCTAACCCTAAACTTAACACTTACCCTAATCTTAAGAGGGAATTTCCCCTCTTATTAAAGTTTCCACATGATTCTGTTATATTTTACTGAAATCTCGGTTTGACTTTGAAGTAATTTTTAACCACAAGGACCAACTGCACCCTTTTTTTCGAGAACCAGTAAAGTTTGGCTGAGCTTCTTTGTTCTTAATTTTTATTGCAATTAATATTTATATACACATAAATTAACATAAAATTTTTCTGCAAATTGGAGACTCTAAATACGTTTTTAAATAAAAGTCGCCAGATTACTGCCGCTGATGTTGCAGAACGAAACAGTAACATTTGAGCATTTGTTTTCGACCAGGAATGGAAGAGCAAACACTCCGCTAGATACTTTGAAAAACGGTACAACATTTCATAACCCAGCATCTGTTTTGGTTCCTGGATGAGCTGTGTAATTTGTTGTCCCAAGAACATGAAAAAAAAACCAACTGAAATTCGCTTTGAAATCCGAGTTTCGAAAGTTCTTAGGTTTTCCTTAAATTTTGCGCAGCTTTGAGCCTTGTTGTTCTTATAAAATTGTTCTTATAAAAAAGCGTGCATGTACCTTGATAAAAACTAACACACGCTTTTGTTGTTTTTGAACACAAAAAAAGGACGCTTTAAAAATTATTGACCTAGAAAGAAAATTTAATTTTTAAAGAATTTAAATGATTGACAAAGGTACATTGTGGACTAACTAAAAAGTCTGTTTGTTTACACATTGAGAGGGGTTATAGAAAATGTTAAAGAGGATGAGAGACGAATCACTAGGTTTAAATCATGCTCATTATAGATATAGGTATTATAATATTGAAGATCGCACTTTTATCTTTAACTAAAGTTACCAGTCTTTGTATACTTTTTATACCTATAGAAACTTGAATAATTGCTGTTTGTTTTTCATGTTTGTCACTTTGGTTCAGATCCGCCATCTTACGGAGGGATGTCTCGTGTCGGCTGTCCAGCGCTGTGAAATGAGAAAAACTCAAAGGTTACTTCAAGAACAAGAATGATGTAGAAGCACATAAACAAGTTTAACTGAAATAGCCAGAGGATAACAAATTACATGTAATCCACATAATGTAACGACAGAATGCAGCTCCACACTTGAAAACACAGAAAAGATATTTGGTAAAACAGCATCTTAATTTTTTTGTATGCTGTCCATCGTTGCAGTCCTTCAAATAAAAGTGCTTAACCATTATTAAGAGTGCCTTTGTTTCACGCGTAACTTCTATTTCTCTTTAATTTTACAAGCTTCGCCATAATATAAACATTACAAAAGACTCTTTTTCATAAAAAAAAAAGTCTATTTTTGGACTGTGGATGAGCGTTCTCACTTTTTTCAGAATTTCAGACTCAAATATACCTAAAATTGTTCTTGCTCATAATTCTTTGGTAGCTTCAAAAGCTGTTCTCTACATCAAACTCAGTTCATATGTGTACCCAAAACGCCCGTTTACCAAAATCAAATGTGAAATTGCACCGTTCTCTCACGATATTTAGTAGTTGTTCTCAGTTCCATTTTCAATATTTATAGAAATAAACGTTCCTTTGTTAGTCTTAACAGGAGGTTTGTTCTCAGTATGTTCTTATAAAATTTGGTATTTTTTTAGCCTTGACGTCCCTGCAAAAGGAGCCCTTATTTAAAAAAAGAGCACGATGTTTCTAAGACAAATGCTTAAACTGATCCGATAAGAAACCCTCGGTAGGGTTGCCGTAACAGTTAAAAGCCTTTACATTCTTTCCATCTTATTTATCTGCTGTCCAGCGATATTTTTATATTTTAATATGTCACGATTAGGCTGTAACCCAGGAGCGGATCCAGAAATTTTGGAAAGGGAGGGGCCCTTACCTAAAATTCTGGAAAGGGGGGGGGGGGGGCTAAAATGCGATATGTGCTCCAAAAGAGGTATATTCCAATGTCCGCCCCTGCAAACAGATTCTTGAACTAGAAAATTCTATGTCAAGATGAATATATGTTCTCCAAAATTTAGTGGCATCGAGCAAGTTTGCAGTTTTTTGCTCTGACTGGAAACTCCAATTCAAGCTTTGGAGTAAGAGTTTGAAATTACGCTTGACTTTCGTCTTGTTTGCAGACGAAGATTTCGCAGGTGACATTAAAAGTCTTATTTTTTTCAAAAAAATAAAAAATGAAACTATTTACACTTCAAGTACCGTTAATTGTATTTTATATCAGTATTATCAGTGTTTCTCTTTCATAATTATTTTCTATAAAGTTCCTTTCATAAAAAAACAAACAAACATGAATTATGAATTAACGAACAACAGAAGTACTTAATCTAGGGATTGTCAAAGATATATCATTTCTGACCTGACCACTTTGCACTTTGGCGGTTTTCTATATATTACCCTCGATGAGCGCCAAATGTCCGTTGAATGAGAGCCACTTGCTCTGCGGACTGGTGCCCTAATCATTAGCTATATAACAATCTGACAATGAGATGGTTTTGTGCCAGTCGGGGCTGGCTAATAAATCACACATAAAAACCTGGTATCGCCAATGAGGGGCAAGTTAATTACCAATTTTTCTGTTTCATTTGGTGCTAGCTAGAAGTTATTTGGCTGTGATTTCTGATTCCCACTGTCCAAGGGAGTTGAGAGCGCCGAAGGCAAAAGCCTGCTCGGATAAATTCTGTAATTTTAGTTTCTAAAGTCGTCAGGAATGCGTCTAAAACCTCAAATAAATGATGTTAGTATGTAGATCGGTATGCTCTCATGGGAAAATGTTGAGATTTGACTCCCTGAAATCGCTAGATGTGCGATTAAAAACTCGAGTTGTGTGGATTTGGTTGCTCACACGGGAATATTTTGCGTCTAAAACGTCAAACAACTGTGACATATGTTTTGATCAACAAGGGTTGTATGATATGATATGGTATGGTTTTCTCCGTAGGGTAAAGTGAAGTTTCGAGCTTTACCCCTTCGTCAGAGGAGACTGAGGAACTATGCGGAAATCGTTGTTTGAATTGAGGATAGTAAAAGTAAAATGGTGCCATTGGTTGAAACCAGTCGGAGCATCTGACCGATTTAAAGATGTTTGAAACTTTGTGAATGAAAACCGTCCATTGATCCCGTGGAGATCCTTTTGTGAACTTCTTTACATTCTATTTATAAGCTGATTCTATATATATGTAGATTTTGTGTTTAGAAAAAGGCAAATAGGAAAGGCAAACTGATTGTTTTGCAGTTAGTAACACCAAAACTCAATAACAAGGTGCGAAATTTACAGATAAAGCAGGTGGATACACTAGCACTGCATGGTCATAAAAAAAAAATAGCAGGAAAGCCTGGTGCTTTTGGGAAGCAATAAAAGGAACATATTTAAAAAACATACTACGACTATGTTATTTCTCCTAGAAAATTTACAAAGAAAAAAATAGAAAACAGGAAAGCAAAAGTACGTGATCCTTTTGCAGTGTGTAACACCCAAACTCAATAATTAATTAAGGTAAGAAATTTACGGATAAAGCCAGTGGATACACTAGAATGGGGCATAAAAAATAACAGAAAAGCCTGGTGCTTTTTGGCAAGGGTAAAAAGGAGAATATATAAAGAAACATACTGCGCTACTCCGCCCAGAAATTTTACGTTACAGACAAAGAATTTTAGAAAAGAAACGATAAGAAAGTTTACTGGATAGATTTAAAACTACATCAAAACTAAAAAAAATCTAATAAAATCAGGTCCACGATAAATATTTGGCCGTTCAGGGTTAAAAGGTAATATCTTGTAGTGGTCTTAATTTGGCAGGGTAGTTTGATTGAATTTGAAGTCAGAATGCAAGTAATTGTCCATTTAGTTTAGGTTCTGAGGCAGATTGTTCCAAAGATAAACTATTCTATTACTGCATGGAAAATGTTCCCCTAAATAGCTCAGTTTTATACACTTTGTTGTATTACTTTTCACGTTATTGTGACAAAAAGATTGCTTGCTAGCCCATTTACAATCTGGCAAATAAACACATACTGAGATGACAAGCTATCAATGTACGTAGACTTGAAAAGTAGAGTAAAAAAATGACCGCCATTATGAGAATATTTTGGTTTAATGAGATGGTAGCCATAAACAGCCGGTCACATGACAGCATGGATAGAATGCTGTGACATACATTTTAGTGAGCAGGATTTGGTGGAATATTTATTCCAAAACTGCTGTTCGGCTATACAACACTTTAACAAACATTTTTCGTAAAAAACGAATACCCAGAATCATTCGATTTTCCTAATTGCACAAAACTTTTATCATTGTTTCTTTAATCTGAATAGCCACTGGCAAAAACAGATCTTTTAAAAACAGAATTGCGTGTCCAGAGATGTCATCACAAGTACAAACTGTCGTATATCCTGACTCGCTGTAGGCAAAAACAATTTTCTAAAATGGAAAAAGTTAAATTTATCGAGTCTAATTACCCAGTTCCAATATCCTTTTCAAATTAATGTTTTAATCTGCCTTTTTTATTGTATCACGTATGAAGCTTCACTCACCCACTCTTTTCAGAAAGTAAAGGATATAAATTTAGTAATTGAGAGATAAAGTAAAAAAAAATTCTAAAAGGTAGGGAAAAAACAGCGAAGCAGAGACAGTCTACGTTGAATTTAGGCTTCACATCAAGATAACAAAGGAAAGCTGGAGAAATGAGACTAAAAGGAGTTGGAATATTTATTCTAGAATTCCTGCTTTTGGCAGCCGCCTTGCGTGGATGTGAAGCAATAAGCGCTGGGTTTGGCACAGTGATTAGCAGTGGAAAAAGGAGCCTTGCCTCGAGATTTGAGGCTAATCAGGTATTTACTTTCTTTGCTCTAAGCTTCTGTCATATCTTGGAGATGTGGCTATGCCACCATTATTCGACCGACAACACGACTGACATGCGCTTTTGTTGACTTTTATCAAGCTCTCATCAAACCTTGACACTTCTGATTGTGATTATGATTATGATTACTGTAAAGTACATTGTGGTATATTTTCTTTAAACTGCATGTTTATAGGGAATGAAGGCAAGGGCGATGGATTTGTTTTACGTTTGCCCGTTTGAACGATATGTTGATTCCCAGATTGAAAATTTTGTCACCGCCCTTCGCTTGACAGTTACATAAAACTCTAGTCCAAGTCTTCACTCTTGAAATCTCTACAAGTTTTCTCAATTCTCGAGCTCCATAAACACTCGAAAAACCGTTTTTTCATACAAGTTCAAAAGGCGTAATTGAAGGTGCAACACGTTTTAGTCTCTTTTTCGATTTTTCACCAATTTTAAAAAATGAAAACATGAAAATAAAGCGGAGTTTAAAAGCCCGTTTACACGACAGAAAAATTGAGTACGGACCCGTCAAGAAAGGAGTACGGACCTCACATTTTTCCCCCGTGTAAACTATGCGTATCATGTTTTTTGGAATGGGTACGGACCCGTGTTTTTGCAGGTTTTGGGGCCATAGACGTCTATGGCCCCGACACCTGAAAAAACTCGGGTCCGTGCCCGTTTCTTCACTCTTGACGGGTCCGTACCCATTTTTTCTGTCGTGTAAACGGCCTTTAAAAGTATAAATATTGAAAAATGTTAACCTCGTTCTACATGTTTTGAACCTGGTTTTGAATTTTTTTTTTTTTTGTATATACATCTTTGAAGAAAGCCATGAAAGACCGCCATAAAACTAAGCGCACTAACATGTTTTCTTTTTTTCCCTTTTTCAGGCACGGCAAGTGTCTTTGCTGCGTTGTTTTGTATCAGGAGCTAAACGTTGCAGTTTGGGAAGAGCTCGGCCATTTTCTGTCAAACGAAAGAAAAAGGACGAAAAGTAAAGTTTAAAACGAATTGTATCACCAAAAAATTGTTATGGACTTAAAACTCATATTAAGTGCCTGCTGTGTATAAACTATTTCATGCACATTATTGGCTAATTTTTGAGGACTCGACACTGCAAAAAACAATATGATACAATGAACAAGTCCTTCATAAATGTTACAAGCATTTAATTGATTAAATCAAACCGTAACGTAGAATAGATATTTCGATATATATACATTATTTAATATATGGACTATATACAATGTAAAATAGTTTAAACCAAGGCTTGTCAATTAAACCTCTATTTGCGAACAAATGAGCTGCAACTTTCTAATTTTTCAAACATTTACGTTCATGGAGTGATCGACTTGTAGCTTTATTACTTCGTAGATAGTTTCAACCTACAAGCCCTCAAAATCTCCCCAAGGGGACGAGGAAGTAAAAAATTTACAAAGTAACGCAATTAAAACACACTTTTAAATGACAAAAACTCGAACTATTGAAATACGATTCAGTACAGACAATTTCGGAAACTCCAACTACACTGGGCGCTTCCTGTTATTGTCCCAATTTTCTAATAAAAATAATTATTCTGTAGTTTTCATATACTTTTCCGGGATATAACAAATGATCAATATTTTTGACGTAAGGCTTTTCATTATCAAGGCCTTGTATTTCACTTCACTTTATTTAAGTCTGCCGGAAATTATAAGTTTCTGAAATGTATAACTTTCAGTGTTGTTCCTTGATGCTGCATGTTTTAGGCACATAATTTTTTTTTCTATGTTCTGTTTTAAGTACCTGACTTTAAATATCTGCCATATGAATGGATTGCCGAAAGTGCTGGGAGATAATCAAAGTACGCTACAAATAACACCCCAAGGAATGAATAAATGTTAAAGGCAAGCCGGAATGATTGCTTCCCAGCTCATAATGACTTGACGGAAATAACTTTGCGGGGAAGAAACAACAAACAACTGAACGGGAAGAGACGTTTCCTTGATTCAACAATAGTCATCGAGTTAGTGAATAGCTTTGCGGGGAGGGTTTTATGAATTATGGCCTGGAAGTCTTTTGTCACAACTTTTACAAGAACGTGTGCTTTTTTACTAACTGTACATGTCGCCATTGTTATTCATTGACTTTCTGTCAAGTTAACTCACAAAATTTATTAAACTGGTCGGTCGTACCCGTGAATTGGATTTCTCCAAGCTCAAGTCAATAGTATAGCATTTGAAAAATCCAGAGTTGTGGTAACTGCGCTCAACAAAAACTGTCCTTATAGGGTTAGGTTTAGTCTCGTTCCGCAAATAACTAATACTTCTAAAACGTAGAAAATAAAACCTTGTCTGAACCTGCCAAATATTTAAAGGAAACTGAACTCTGTCTTAATTTTACTTTGATCGGGGATTAATAACAAATTAAACTTAGAAAGACATCGAAAAGGGTTATTAAAACGGTGACAGCTTCAAATCGGAAAATATGGCTTTGAATTATGAGGAATATATAACGAAGTTTTAAGCTTTTTGGATTGTGTAAGTTTCCCGGTTAGCACCATATTCTCAAACAACACCGTGAAGTTATTAAAGTACCAAGATGAAACTTGAGAGCGCCTGTTGTCTGGTTCTGCTGTTGTTAGTGCTTGCGGTGAAGAGTGGTGATTGTATCACGGCAGCGATTAGATTCCCCAGTCGTGGTTATGGCAAACGGTCATCGAATAAACTTGCCGTGAGTACAGTAATTATTACAAAGATAATTAACTCGTCATGCACTCTTTTTCCTTTATAAGAACGTTCATTTTTTGGTTTGAGGCTGAACACACTCAGTTTTGTCCAGGCCGAGGATCTCAGTATCAAATGTTCTTAAAAGTGTTCTTGATATATTTTATGAAAAATTTTGTGTCTGTATTTATTCAAAATATTTAAAAACTGTTTCCAACACCTAACTAAGTTCATATATGTACCCCAAAGCATTTTTATCGCCTGTTTCCCAAAATCAAATGTGAAATTGCCTGTTCCTTCACGGAATCACGGTATTTAATAGTTGTTCTCCATTCCATTTTCAAATTTTAAAGAAATGAACGTTTCTTTCTTAGTACCAAATACAAGTAAATCCCGTTCAGAATTGTGGAAGTGTGTTTAGACTTGTATATCTCTTTCACTCCAAGCATGTTTGTCAGCATATATCTTCTCCATACATTATCAGTATAAAATGAGTTGATGAGTTGATCCTCCACTCTAAATTTTTTAACATGAAGCTCAAAAATCTCCTAATTTATTTACAGGAAATATATGGAGGTAGGTAATAGGAATTTACAAACACATCATTTTGCACCATTGGGAGCCACAAACAAGGTTTCTATAACTATATATCGCAATATTTTAAAAAGGTTTTAATCTACTGATTTGTTCATGTTTTCAGACAAAAACGATTTCCACCGAATGTCTCGCTGCATTGGCCAAGTCTTGCAGGGCAGCGGAATTTCGACATCTGTTACAAACCAACTCTGATCGGCGAACAAAATAGATGTTTCCGACAAGCGACTAAAGAAACAGAATCAGGGGCGAGATCTAGCAAACTGGCTGATTCTGCAAGAATAATTTATCAACCCTTAATACTTGAAAGAGTAAACGTATTTTGACTTATATTATGTAAACGACATTTTTGCGAATAAAAATCAAGTCCTGCTATCTCAGTAATCAGATGTGGTTGCCAATCGTTAAAGGAAGACATCTGACAATCCTAGCAAAACTTGTGAATGTCAAATTGGATAGTTGGTAGTTTTAAAAATTTAAAGTAAGCTTATAAAGATAAAGTCAATATTAAAGCTGTATACAGTCCGATATTTGTCCAGTTGGAAGCAAATAATATTGGAAAAAAAATAATTAGAATTAATATGAACAATAATTTTTAAAATAATTCTAATCTTTATTGAAAATCTTCAACGAACAATAATAATACCAATAATAATGATAATAATAATAATAATGATAATAATAATAACAATAATGATAATAATAATAATAATGATAATAATAATAACAATAATAATGATGATGATGATAATAATAATAATAATAATAATAATGATGATGATGATGATGATGATGATGGGAATTACAAAAATGATAACGGTGGTGCTTATATAGTGCTTAATACATTTGTCTCAAGACGATTTACAGTAATACTAATACAGTCCACAACACCCAAATCACTACCCTACTTCTTAAGAAGTGCGCGAGTTCTTTTAAATCTCCCGATAGAACGTCGAGAGAGACTCGACCAACGGCTTAATGGCCCTGTCCACGGACATTGCACAAAAGAGCGTCCCAAAACGATTCAACCCTCGCGCCAAGATCAAGGATTGAAATCAGGATCTTGGACTGGTAGTGGGAGATCTAACAGAATGAACCCAACCCACAACAGTCACACAACGATTTACATTAATTATATGAAACTGAATTATTTCATATTCAAGCAGAAAACAAACACGGGTTAGAACTGGCAACTGCATGGGGCGGGATCTACCCATTCATCCAATTCAAAAGTGGGTAACTTAGAGTTCTAAGCTCTATTAAACTGTCCTAGCTCAGCCTGGATCAAACCCCGTCTGTTGACTCTGTTGCTCTAACTATCCGCCTTCGATCGATGGTTTGGTTTTAGAATAAAAAGGAAAGAAAGGACACACAAAGTCAAATGAGCCCAAGGAGTATTTACCGTAAATGACTCTAAGGTCGGCTTTCCATTTGTCTGGTCTAGCAGGTCGATAAGAACTGGTTCTTGCCAGTACAAATGGAAAGGTCAAGGTCAACATAGCTGGCCAATCACAGACAAGCAACAGTACAAATGGAAAGATCAAGGCCAACATAGCTGGCCAATCACAGACAAGCAACAGTACAAATGGAAAGGTCAAGAACAACATAGCTGGCCAATCACAGACAAGCAACAGTACAAATGGAAAGGTCAAGGCCAACATAGCTGGCCAATCACAGACAAGCAACAGTACAAATGGAATAGCTGGCCAATCACAGACAAGCATTGGGAACTCTCGAGTGCGCTCCTTTCCGACATCGTCCCAACTCTGCTGGCAAAAACTGAAGAGGTGCATGAAGGAGGTGGGCGCGCGTATTTCTTCCCGCCACAAATTGCAAATTCCCACGCTTTGGTCGACCGAAGCTGAAGAACTGAGCGGGTATGATCCACGAGCATGCAGGGACAGTCTGGCTAGGAACAGGTCGGTTCTAATAATTCGTGCGTCCCATTTGATAACTGACTGGTCGGACTGGCCAGACCGGTTAGATGGAAAGCGACCCAACGCGACATGGATTTTTTGGCCAATTTGTTCTGGTGGATAGAAACTATGTTTTGGCTGATTAGTTTGGAAAACTAGGCTGTGTGAGTGTTCGCAGATAATCTGCTGACGATAAAACTTTATTTTAAATTGCTTCGAAACCGGGTTGTCGATTTTCTCCAGCTTGCTCTGAAATAGGGCATGAAAAATTGCTTTTAAAGACGTCTGAGGTGAGAGTTTGAACCTTGGGGCGATCGCGATGCACTGCCACGAGTACCCTCCAACCCAAAACGCAGAGAAGTCATTACTGTGATGTGCTAATCGTCAAAAACAATTATGAGCATTCCCCCAGGTGAATACATGATTTTTTCTTCCACTTTATTTTCATTTTTTATCTACCCTTTTTGTCATTTGAATTGCCATTACAGTCTACTACAAACACACCCTAAAAAATAGGAACTGAAACTGTAGACGTAGTTTGTGAAAACAAACGTAAGAAAAAACAGCTAAAATTGTATATAATCATTTGTTGAGAAGCTGGCTTTTGTCCTTGCACTTTGTATTCAGCAACCTGTAATACTGAGTGTATACTTGCCAGTACAATGAAAAGATGAATATTTATTATGGTTTTACTTTAGATAATTGTATATTCCCAAACTGCATACTGTCAGATTCGCCGTGTAATTCCAACTGTGTCCTCGCCACGTATATATTGCAAAGTATGGCATATGTAACAGATCTAGGTTTTTACTGAAACTTTTATATATTGGTGCAGCCATCTACATTTAAAAAAGTTTTTAAATAATTATTGCAATATTCGGTAAAACCGAAAGAAACTGACTGCACTTATCGCATACAAACATTGGGCGATTATTAAACTGAGGCTAGTCAAAATAAAAAAGAGTTAATTGGGCAGTCGCTCTAAACTTAATATTTTTATACATAAGAAGGAGTTAAACGGTGAAGATTTTTTAAAAAGAAGTATACATAAACATTTTTAAAAATTCATAAAAAAAGTTACTGAAAATTTTAAAATATACGTGTGACTGTGATAGTTCACGGCAGTTCGCTCAATCGATTCTGATTGGCTGGATTGTTGTCAAAAACAGGAAAATCTGGTTTAGGTCACACTTGCGTGTCTGGATTTGATGTAGCGCCAAATGAACCACCTTTATGATTTCACAGGATTTCGTCTTGGGATAATAACAGCGTCATCATGGCAATGAGAAGGAAGGCTATCATGCAATCATATGATTTGGATGATGTTGCAGAGGAGAAGAGAAGGTCTCGAGTTTTAGTTCTCTATGCCGGTGGCACGATCGGCATGAAGAAGACTGCAAACGGTATCGTTTATTGATCAGTTCTTGCCACTGCACTTTGCTGGCGCTACTGGTCACGATCTCAATTCCAAGAGTTCTGGCAGCATTTGGGCTATGACCATGTGAATGTCTGGTAATTTGTATTTCCCTGTTGACAGGTTACGAACCCAAATCGGGTTTTCTTCAGACTCAGATCAAGCGTCTTCCGATGTTACATGACATCGACTTCGTAGAAACTGAAAGCCAGGATGAATTTCGGATCGACAGAAACCCACAAGCGAGCGGCCTCGAAGAGCTTGTCATGCCGTAAGTACTAAGTATAGTTGATAAATCTGTTCTTTTCTTCTCGATGTTGCTGTTTCGAACTTTATCAAAAGTTAAGTTAATTCTAGACATCAAGATTGGGCAGTGGGAGTTTTATTATTAGTTTTAATTTGTAGGTCCGTTAAAACAACAACATGACACATGTTAAAGTTTGCTGCAATATGCAAATTCTGTTAGCCAGCCGTGCATGTATTCAGTCCATTCAAGTGATTGGCTCAAAGACAATAGATGGAGGCGCGGTCAGGGGCTGGGCGATCCTCACGTTCGATAACACATCAGTTATTCATCCACAACTCACAAGACTTAGTTGCTCCTGTAGAATACGACTTAAATTTACGTACACTGCATGTAAAGTTGAATACTATGCTGATTACTAGATTGCATGTTTCATCCATTTGTTTACGAAACCATGGTTCGGAAAGGTTTCTCTGAGAAATGTCACGTTACGTGTCATACCGTAACTATTGTTTTAAATATTGGCTGCGGATATTTATATTTCTTGATTGTCTACTTAACCCCACTGAGAGTGTACGAGTAACTGGGGAAAATTAACAATATTATTGTTTAAGCAAAGCTCGTGTCTGTCTGTTTCAAAATAGTCTGGACAAGCTCATATTAATTTTGTCTGTATGTTTCAAAATAGTCTGGATTTTTCTGTATGACAATGCATTATGTTGACCAGATTTCGTCACAAGACTAAAGTTTAAGCATAAGTTAATAAGCCGTCTTAACAGTTGTGGAGATCTCTGTTAAAGGATTTCTGTCATGTCAAACTCAAGTAAATGGTGAAATTCAACATAAATTCGGTGTCTGAAGCAGTTAAATTTGGCAGCCAATCTAAATTTGACAAGGACATCAAACTCAACAACCTAGACTGAATTTATGGTATGTTTTAATATTGCTGAATTGTATTTGAGGTGACTGAAAAACAGAATCACCAGCATGATTACTGTGCAGTTTAACCAGATTTAAAAGTTTGACACAATGGAAATCCACTGTTTGAAGTTGAGTTAAAGTTCTAAAATTATCATTGATATCAATGTTCTTTGGACACAAATACTTACGAGCGGCTCATACAGGTATTTTATGCCAGTCTATACATTGTAGTTTAAATATTTAGTGAATAAACCCCCTCTGTGCTTTTTGCATTGACCTATACAGGCCTGAGGCTGAAAAAGTGACCGAAAAGTGAACATTTTCCCGAGGCAGCTCTAGCTGACTGGTGAATGTCAAACTTTGAGGACACTTTTTCAGACGAGGGCCTGTATAGCTAACACAAAAATAGTGCAGAGGGGGTTTATTTATTTTATGATTCAACAATAGTTTTCTCAGTTGGAATGGCAAAGCATGCATGATGAACACAATGTAGCAAAAAGGCAAAAGTTGACCAGTTTATCCTGGGCCTTTGATCCTTAGGTAGAAAGGCACGTGTTGAGTTATAGGCTTTCCCATCTTACCCCAGAAAGAAAAACTGCCCAGGAAAACCTGTGTACAAATAAACACACCACAAGATAGCTATGTTAATTACTAGCATGTTTGTACTTGCAGTAATGTAGTGGTAACATACCAAACTAGTAATCAGGGGGACATGTCTGAAATTCAAATCCATTCATGGCAAGATGTTAATTTTTCTTTCAACTTTATTCTATACATATATAGATATAAATGTATGTTTTATTTACATGTAGCCTTCCAATCAGAAGTTTTTTCCAGTATTTTCATCATACAGTATATTATTGTATACTGACAGCAAAATCATATAATAAATTTTGAAAGTACTGTACATATAGATTGATGTTTTGAGGCAAACTCATAAATTTAACATACGTAATTATATCACACAGGGTGTCACAGTATGGTGTGCGCATTTTCTATTACATCAAAGAGTATAATCCTATCAAGGACTCGTCAAATCTGAAGATTGATGACTGGGTTGAGCTTGTACTGGACATCAAGCAAAATTATGAGAGCTATGATGGATTTGTAATCATACATGGGACAGACACCATGGCCTACACAACATCTGCTCTTTCTTTTATGCTGGAAAACCTTGGGAAAACAGTAATTGTGACAGGAGCCCAGGTTTGCGGTGTAAATTAATGTGTTATTTGATAGTTTAATGTATGAGCTGTTTCAAAGAATATTGACATCTGTTAAGGATAATTTATACCAATTAAGCATGTTGGAAATTATAGGAGCTAGCCTGGAATGACTATCACAAGTTGATTATAGTTAACTGCAGAATGCAGAGGAAAAAGTCATTCGAACAGAATTTCACTAAGGCATCAGCATGGAATTGCACTCTGCAGGCTTATCAATTAATTATAGCTCCAATTATAAATCATTATTGTACTTTTCAATGGTCAACTTTTTTTTCAAAATAATAGCTGAAGTATGAGGGAAGTTAGATGGCAGTGTAGAGATATGAAGTTTAAATTCAAATATGGTAAAAGTAATGTAAAATCTTTAGTTATTGTTTTTGACACAAGTCAAGAGAATATAGTGATCAAATTTATATTTCCAAGCAGTTGTTTAATGTTCTTATCATAAACAATACAAAAAAGCCAATTTTTTTAAAGTAAATCTTTAGAAACTGTAATTGAAAACTGCATGCTGCAAAAGCTTCTAGAAAGTTTTTTATGAATTTTGAAGTTTTTAGAAAATTTACAGAAATCTTTGGAATCCTTTGGAAATAGCTTGTTACAGTGTGCTGCCTTGTTTAATATATGTTTTGTTTTAGGTGCCAATCTATGAGCAGAGAAATGATGGTCGTGATAACTTGCTTGGTGCTCTAATGATAGCAGGTCACTATGTTATTCCAGAAGTATGTGAGAAATTTTGTTTTACTTATAAATATTAATTAAAAAATAATTATATGTTAATAATATTAATAAATAAATGACTAACTTAATAAAAAGTAATAAATAAATAGACAAATTAAAGAATGAATAAATAAATAAATAAAAAGTTTTAAACTTTTAGAAAATATTTGTTGTATGATAATAATGATAGTAATGATATTATAGTATTATTAATATTAATAATGATAATGTAATAATATTGAAATTGAGGACCTCCCAAATCTTATTGAACAACTGAGCAATAAAAACTCCTTGCATTGTGTGGTGAATTTACATGTATCTCTGAGTCTTAACCCCATGATGACAGTGCATGATGATGGTAATTCTGATAATAGAAGTAATAATTTAACATAATAATAATAATAATAATATGTGTAATAAAAATATAACAAAAAGTCTTTCCCCAGACAGCCTACAATACTAACTTGTGAGTGCTCTAATGCTGCAGGGCTTTGCTCAGAATGCATTTTAATAACACTTGTCCAACAAATTCATATTACATGTATACATTTCAAAAAATGTCCAAATGCACAATTATTGTTGGTGTGTGCAAGCTTGGCTTAGTTGTTAAGGTCTCTGACTGCCAAGCGGGAGGTCCCGGGTTCAATCCCTGGCCTTGCCTAGGGTTGAATATTTGTGCGGCCTTCCTTTCGCCACACTGTCCGCAAATAGAGAGTTTAGCCTTTGGTCTAGTCTCTCGTCATTCTAGTGGGGGACTTAAAATAACCCACACACTAATCGATAAGAGTAGGGTTGCTACCCAGTGTTGTGGTCTGTACTGTCCTGGTCGCAGCCTGGGGCATTTATCTTCAAAAATATTGTAAATTGTGCGGCAGCAATTTGCACCGGCCTGTAAAATGCAGTCCTGTCTTCATGCAAGTCCCCCAACAACATTGTAAAACCCCAGCTGAGTAATTTAGTCTCTGGCTGCAATTGGGGTTAAAATCAACCACCACTCTTTACTTTAACTTACTTACTATAAGAAGATTTTTATCAATGATTAAGATTTAAAGTTTTGTGGTGCCCCTTTAAGTTTGCAGCTTACTAAATCCATGGCTTTCTGGAGATAAAGCTTGGTTTGAGAACCTGAGGACAAACTGCTTGGTCAGCAGTCGTAGGCAGTGGAGCACAGATGGAGGGGGGGGCAGCCCCCCCCCCCCACGTTGCATTGCCAAAAATATCCCTATAGTGCACCATGAAGCAGGATCACTGGAAGAACTGCCTACTTTTGCATTGTTACAAATCAATTATAGACACACTGAGCTGGGCACTGTTAAGATTGGAAAGAGGTGTGCTTTCCCAACGAACTTAATGCATAGGACATTTTGGGAAGTGTGTGTAGGGGTATGCACATGGCTTGGTGCACGATGAGCCCCGGCATGTTTCAAAATGCTCCACCACCTCTGACAATGCTGGTTGAACCCCAGTTACCCTATGTTGAGGGTTGAGCTTGGAAATACAGTTCAGCCAGGAAAGCCTGGAAAGCCAGGTTTAATTGGGAAAGCATGGAATATCTTGATGAAACAGGGAAATTGGAAACTTGGAAATTATGATTGAACCAGCCATGCTTTTCAACATACTTACATGTAAATGCTAGGAATTTAGCATACATTTTTGCATGAAACTCTAATCAGTTGATCTAATTGGATTTTCAGGTTTATTTTTCCTTCCCTTTTTTCAGTGACCAGAAATATATCCATATATATTAAATTATATATATAAAACATGTAAAAAGATTAGACAAAAGTCTATTAGTAAATGTTTACTTAAAAGTTTGGTGTTGAATTTGCCATTGAATCTAGTAAATGACTGGATAACTTGCTTGACAATGTCAGCTAATATGCTGTCACCTCTTGTTGGGTTCAAGGTCACGCTTTACTTTGGCGGATATCTGTACCGTGGTAACCGGGCTACTAAAATGCATGCTGGCAGCTTTCATGCATTTGACTCTCCAAACCTCCCTCCTTTAGTGAAGTGGAAGGTCAGAATTGAAGGTAAATGAATCATAATAAGGGCTCAGATAAAATTGTATTGAAATGGAAGTTACATGTATGTGACAGTATGGTATACTTGTACCTTCTTATTAATTAATACGGAATAACAAGGATGTTACAGTACACTAGACTACTGTAATGGTTACAATACAACAAATGTGTATCTTTACGTTGAACAAAGTTTCAAACAAAAATGATGTAAGTGACTTTGGATCAATTTCTCAATTCTCAAAAGGTTCTTCAGCTCTTGTTTTCATATTGTTTTGGGAGAATTTAAGTTTTAATATGAAGTCACTTACGTTGTTTTTGGGCTAGAGTCTTCAATTATGCAAGTGGTTGAGTCATGAAATGTGAAACAATGATAGTTTTGACAATAATAGTATTAATACTTGTTTTTATTATTACCATCAATATTATTTTTATTATAAATTATTATTATTACTATTATTTATAGTTTATTAATAAATTGCTGTATTCAAAAAGAAAATTATATACAGTCAACTGATACATTGTATGTTTACTTTAGACTGTAGACTGTATATATATTTTGGTAAAATAAGGATATTGTTTATTGAAGAAATGAAAAGAAAATAATATTTAGAAGGTCTTTAATATAAAAAAGTAGTTAGTACATACTGTATATGCAGCTACTAGAGCTTAAGAATCAGGGAACTCAAGGTGGATCTGAGTGTTTCATGTGCTTTTTGAGTGGAAAAGGTACAACTTCTGATCATGAGGTGTTCATACATACATGACAGTCTGTAGACTTGAGCATGTCATTGTTAAGGCTTTTATAAAACGTGAATTGAAATGAGTGTCTTAAGCAGCTGTAAATATAAACACTATTATTGCTGTCTGTTAGCCAATGAGAGCATGGGTTATATATATCCTATTTGATAACATACATGTACGTGTAGCTGTCTGCTCTAAACGAAGGGCTAAAGTTTGAAACATCAGTTTTACATCCAACCCTACGGCGAAAGGCATACCAACCATATCAACTTTTGTTGATCGACGAAACATAGTATCCAGCTTACCTGCATGCCCACATAGAAGAAACAGTTTATTCAAAACTAGTTTCCCACTATCTTATAACACTCTAATTTGCTGTTCATACAGTTGAATGGGACGCTGTATTTAGATGTAACCAAACAAGCAAGTTAACGGTTCACACAAACATGAACACAAACATTGGTTTGCTAAGGATATTTCCTGGAATCACGTCAGAAACAGTAAGTTGGATACATGTTTTGTAAATACATTTTTCCAAGAACAAAGGCAAAGTCCAATTCTATGAATTTTAGGAGTATACATTTCCTTGAAAAGAGCAATTGTAACCAAATATAACAAAACACCTATGGACATATTGCTAGTTACCCTGCCTTTCTATTTGTAACTCAGAATCTCTCAAAAACCACTTTCCCAGAATATTTGATAAAACGATCAGTCCTGTTTAAGGGCTACTGTTTACTTACAGATAATTGTATTGTATGCGTAAGTAAGGTAATAGAAGTAAAGAAACTTGCGTTTGGGTTTTGTTTGTCTGTAGTATGCAATTATGATAATTTCAAGGAAATACGAGTTGCTCGATCTATCTGTGTTGTATTTCCTTGTCTCTAGGTACGTTCTTTTCTTCAACCTCCAATGCAAGGAATTGTCCTGCAGACGTACGGAGTAGGAAATGCTCCGAGTAATCGCGAGGACATTATCAACGAAATCAAGAAGGCGACTGGAAGGGAGGTGCTTGTGGTGAACTGCACTCAGTGCTTGCATGGGCCAGTTGAAGACAGCTATGAAACTGGAAAGGTAATTTTGAATGAAGGGCTCATAACAACATGTTAGCAGTTTTATCACAAAACTGGTTTAAAACCTGTTTGACAAGATCTACTTTCTGGCAGAAAGCTCGCGCATGCTCAACATAACGCTATTGCGGCAGAGCCTATCTTTTGCGTGGATAAAATAAATACTTTGCTGGAGGGTATTTTGGATGGTATGTATATGCCGTAACTTCCAGTAACTGGTGAGCAGTAAGACTGATTCTTTGGACAGAAGAGAGTTTGATTTTTGGAAGTCTATGAAGTTATTGTCACGGGGAAAATTGGGTCATAAAAAGACTTTGCAAACACTTCGGCTCACTCAACTCGCGTGTTGGTTAAAAGTTTCTATAGTCAGTGGGCCTTTATTTCACTGTTCCGTTGTTTATTTTCATATTTTTGTTCCCAGTATGCAGCGATTTTGTTTGCAATAGATTAGGTAAAGCATAACTCTCTTTTGGACAGCTGCTCTCGAGTGATTACGTACATTTACCATGAAGACATGATTGTCAAATCTTTTACCACAGGTTCTTATCGATGCTGGTGTTGTTCCTGGTTCTGACATGACTCCTGAAGCTGCTCTTACGAAGTTGGCGTATGTCCTTGGGAAAGACAATTTGACCTATCAGGAGAGGAAAGAGGTATAATGCTTCTATCAGTGTACTATTCCCCCCGGGGATACTTCTCAAATATTTTTGTGGGGATGTGTGGCACGCTTCAAAAAACCCTGACCCGTTTGTAGACCAAATTATGCGAATTTCCCAACCCAATTTCAGACCTGACGATAAATTGATTCCCATATTCATGGGCGGAAAATGGCTTTCATACCCCACATTTCCACATTCCAAAAACGATACTCAATTTGAGACGAAAATTTCAAAATTTACACCCAATTTCAGACCAAAACGGCTCAAAAGCCCCACCCTTATGCGCCACACATACCTATATATAGCTCATGTAAGGGAGCACCCCCCGGGGTTCTATCCCATTGCAGTGCGACTACTAGAAATCGTGTGCCCATAGAATTATATTTGTGAAATGTGTTTCTAAGTCAACAAGGACGAGGTTTTGACCATAAACCACGCCTTTGGTGTGCTCTCTTCAAATGCAAGTTGTAACCTTTCGTAGTTTTTGGCTGAAAAACAATACACACTACGTGTTTGCGTGGGTGGCTCCGTCGGTTAGATCTCTGACTGTCAATCCAAAGAATCGGGTTCAAGCGCGGCCTACCCGAGGCTTGAATTATTTTGGGACCTTCTTTCACCACACTGTCCGTGGAAAGGGACGTTTTAACGTCCTAGAAGTCTCGTGACGTTCTATCAGGGGACTTGAAGAGCCTGTAATGATATTACTGAAAACTGCTTTAAGGTATATGTACATAACGCGCTATATAAGCATTGCAATTTCTTGGCTTTTTATTTACTTTTCAGTAAAAATATACATGGGCGTTTGCTGTTTTTTATTCGCACTGTAATCAATCCAGTCACCAATCTTCTGTTATCTATCACGATAAGAAAGAGGTATTATACTTTTATAAATCTTTAAGGCCCTGGATTTGAGGAGGTTTACCTTACTGTTAGTGGCTCTCAGAAAATACGGCTTAGGTGCGTAGGCGGGGTGGGGTAGGGGGGTGCTTCAAAGGACCTAATTCCGTTGACAAAATGTGAATTTATGAAGGAAAAAAAAACAGAAACGAAATTCGAACTGCCATTTTTCTTCTTGTAACCACTCCATATTCTCTTTTTTCACCGTGAAATCGCACGAAATGCAGTCCAAGACAACCCGAGTTTTTCAACTTTTAACTGGGGGAGAATGCCCCTTGACCCCCCAAGATGTTTCCACCTTCCCTACTCACACGCACCTCCCCACGAAAAATCCTGGCTGCGTGCCTGCGGCTGCTTGTTACTGTTATACCATTATGAGAAAGCTTTTTTACTGTTTCCAGACGATGAGAAGCAATATAAGAGGAGAGCTGACTGTGGCAAACAAACAAGAACAGTTTTCATTAAAAGACAGCGAGTTCATTTCAGCAGTTGCATCGTCTCTTCACGCCAGTTCTTCAAAGGTATGTTAAAATTAAAAGTATTATAAAATCCCCGTGTTTGTTTTTTACGGGAATATTTTCGAGCCACCTTTGGTTCTTGAACTTTTACGGGATTTCCTTTTCTTTTTCTTTTAATGAAAAGAAATACGAGAGGAAAAGGTTGGTCCCTACCTTCCTTGAAAGTCTTTGAATTTACTTTTTCGTTATTTACTGGCTTACTTGAAAAGCAAAGGCCGAGAAAGTTTTTGTTTTCGGTTTATCAAAATCAAGAAAAGTGTTTATCAGTCGAGCTTTGTGAAGTACTGTAACTTGTACATCAAAAGGGCAATTTCGATTTCTTCGTAAAATCACAGAAGACTTGCCTTCTACTCTTTAAACCTTGACTATGTTTTAAGATATTCCTCAAGGTTTTATCCGTGGAACAAAGAGAAGGAGTTATTTTGTAGATCAACCTTAAATTAATCATGTGCTAAATACTGTAAAAACGTTTTGCGAGTTAAACAGATAATAAGTGAACAATCGTTTCGTTATGCTGTTTGTGAATTGTTTGTTTCATGGTAGTTTTAGTTGTAGGCTTTTCTCTACTCAGTTTGAGATTAACGAGATGGGTTTTTTAATATCACCGATACTCCAGCCAACAAAGTCCGGGTTGTCATTGTGTTTTTAGTAACTCAGAAAATAGGCGACTCTTAAATCTACTTTTTCAATTCAAACTCTACATAAAGTATTAGTTAATGTACTTTCTAAAGTACCTCTTAGCCAGCGTTTATATGTTTGTGAGTGCCTGCCCCTTGTTCGATTCTCTTTTGATCATCACCTCAAAATGAAACTAGTTTCTATTATTTTTTCAGTTACCACAAATTTAATGGGACAGTTTTATTTTTGCTTCACACAAAATTGCTGCTTTCCAGAACTAGTTCCTATGATATTTACTCAACGTTTTAAAATTGTCAAGGAATAATGGCATTTTTACCTTGTAAACATTACCTTACTTCATAATTTATCCCACTTACAAACACTGAATGTTTTTCAGTACTCATAACTGTAACCGTTTCAATCGCCCACGAAATTAAGCCATCCGTACTGTGTTTACGAATTTTAAGATATAATTATTTTTGAATTATTTGTAGCTGAAGTAATTTTGATATTTTAAACATAATTTTGCCAAGCAATGAAAAGATTGCGCAGTTATACCGTGAAAACCCCCCTTTAACCTTTTCAGCACCAGCCAGTTATCAACATGCATATTCTCATAACGTGAACAGAAAATGAGTCGTTTGGCTGTGAGAACAAAGGAATTGATCACACACGACAAACAACCTAACATGAAAAGCGAAACGTTTCCAACTTGTTCAGAAGGAAAGCATGGATACACTGTTTGGCAGAATTTAGCAGCACCGTGACACAATAAATCGTGTTTGGGTCTGCGCAACCTTCAACGTTTTTCGTTATTTTGAAGATATCTTTAGGCTGCCATCCATCAAACGCAACATATTAGCATCGTCTGAAGACAAATGTAGCCAATCGCGAGTCGAGTTTCGATATGGTGTTCGAATGTAATTTGCTTTTATTGGCCAACAGGAGATGCGATACATTAGGCAAGCGTTGTTCCCAGTGCTCATGTGTTGTGCAGCAAGCGCAGGCGAAATGGGGACACTGGAAGAGCTTATTAACCAGGTTGGTCTTATTTGAAGTTCATGCAAATGTCCCTTTCTTACTGTAAACGGTTGATGCCATTTCCAGTGGTAGATACCATTTTGAACAATAGTCCATTCCAATTTTCACGAAGAAGGTGAAGTCATGATCGTGGAATTATAAATAATATTAACACTTTTATCCGATTCTATTATTTTGTGTAGGTGTTCCATTAAAGTGATAGATCTAGCTGAGCTAAATCCATTTCTGGAATTTTAACAATTAAGATGACTTTGTAACTCAAAAAAGTGTAAGGTTGCAGCCACATAATTCATTAATGGCAGATTTGTGACGTCATATTACGTAAGCACTAAGTTTATCATATTACCAAAAGATATATTGTGGATTGATTAATTGTACTCCCAAGTTGAAAGTTACTAACGCTCATAATAGGAACCAAGGTTTTGTGATTCCATCCATTATTTGTACACGCTTGGTCAAGGTTAGTACACGGAATTCCTGTTTGCTTAATTTGGTAATGTGTATTTTGTTTTTGGAATAGGCATAGACGAGCATCAAAGTGAACTATTTGTAAAATATTGTATAGCTCTTCTACATTTTATATTTGTATAGTCGTATTGTATAGTTATACTCTTGAAGAGAAGTGGTGATTTATTAACTAATAGCTCTAGCTATATCTTATTGCCAGTTTACATCAGATCAACTAATATCACTCAAACCTCCCTTTCAGAGCTTAAACTTTTAAATTTTACCATTAAGACTTTTGCTTTTTATGGTATTTGGATAAACTTTATGGTCGATAAATTGTCAGATTTCAGCGAAGCAAAATATGGCATACCCAAGATGGTGCTTTGAATAATCCGAAAATGTAACTAACCTATATAGTTGACATTTCTATAGAATTGGACTGAGTAACTGTTGCTTTGTTTTATTGTCTACCTCAGGGTGGAAATCCTAATGGGTCCACAGACTATGATGGGCGAACGCCCCTGCACATCGCCTGCCTGGGGGGGAATCTGGAGGTTGTACGATATCTCCTTCATCAGGGTGCATCAGTACACGTCAGGGATCGCTTTGGGCGCAGCCCACTCGACGAGGCTATTAAGTTTAGACACAAGGAGGTCGTGAAACTTCTCATACAGACTGGTGCTTTTCTGGGCAATACTACGGCAGAAATAGCGTCCGAGCTGTGCTGCCTTGCGGCTAAGAATCACACGGATGATCTACACATCTGGTTCCTTGGTGGGGCTGATATGAATGCCAGTGATTACGATGGTAGAACTCCGCTGCATGTGGTAATGTTAAGTTTTGTTATTCAGTATCACCTCATGTTAGTTGTTTTCTGACTCTTTTGATAGGACTGAGGCAGGGTTCTAAAGGATTCGTAGTCCTATTTTAGTGCTCGACGCATTTTGATGGTTCAAAAACGTCTTAAATGTGCAAGATTGATTGCTTTTGATTTTAAAAAAGTCTCACTTTTCCACACGAATGAGCGATGGATGTCTGTCAGAATTCTAGATTTTAGGTTTATCTCTTGCGACTTACAGAACGTTGATGTCTTTGGTTATTTTCTAGGCTGTATGTCGAAATAACTACGACACAGTAAAGTTGTTATTAGAATGTGGAGCGAACTCGCTGGCTAAGGACGTCTTTGGACATACGCCTGTGGACAACGCCAAATCAAACGGCCTTGAGAATATCATGCATCTTTTTGAGGAATTCTCTATCAATGGCTGTGCGTTGAAACTTAGACAAATATTATCGAATTCTTAGATTGGACCACAGTCTACAAATGCTGCTGAGACTATAGGTTATGGTAACACTAGTGTTAAAGAATAACACGTAGTTGCTTAAAATAACTGTGCAATAGACCCATCTCACGGAGCAGCCACTTTGTTATTGCCTGGCAAGCCTAGTCACCACGATGAGGTTTGTCGGGTAGTAACAAAGGATTTGTTCTACATGGCTGCTTCTTGAGATGGGTCAGACTTAAACAATAATAACCACACCCAGCCACTTGGAAACGAAGAAACTCCTTTTTGGCAGTTTAAACAACATACAATAGAAGATATTTGAAACTGCGCCAATACTCTTTTAAACTGTGCTGGAAGCATGCTTTACTGGCTTTTTTAATGACAAAATATTTAAGCAACTGCGTCTTAACTGTGCAAAACACGGACTAGAAGCGTACTTACTAATGAAGTATTGTTTGAGTATATCTTCCATGCATGTAGACATGCTAACAAGTGTTCATTAGCAAGGATGATTCTAGCACGACCCTAGCACTAGTGTGACCACATATAATTATCACCAATTAGCACTGTAGTGTGACCACATATAATTATCACTAATTAGCACTGCAGTGTGACCACATATAATTATCAATAATTAGTACTGCAGTGTGACCACATATAATTATCACTAATTAGTACTGCAGTGTGACCACATATAATTATCACTAATTAGCACTGCAGTGTGACCACATATAATTATCACTAATTAGCACT
>JANRMR010213694.1:0-11116 GCA_025434825.1 Bergia sp. 'catenularis'
CCCCCCCCACGGGATGCGAGCACCAAAGGTGCAAGATTCTAGGAGGGGGTCTGGGACTAGGCTTCCCTGGGAAAATTTCGAAACTCAGAGTCATTTATAGAAAGGCATTGTCGCACATTTTTAAAGCTTTGAGTGGTATTTGCTTGCTGCTGAGACTTTACAGATCTTCCAAACTATGGTGTCATAGTAGTCACCAAACCAATGACTCTGAATGATTCAATGAATGATTTTCAAAATCATATAATTGTAGAAGCCTGAGACAAGGTTATTAGAAAAAACTGTAAATGATAATCCACTTTTGAGTTAAAAAGGCATCTTTCATGACTTTGTGCATGCTCAGCGATTTATTGACAAAAAACCTGTTCCAAGTTAAAATATCTATCAAAAGACACTGTTCAGATACCAATCTAAGTTTGTCAAGAAGTAAATGCCACAGATGGGCTCTTTTAGGAGGCAATTAAGTTGGATTGTAGTTGTCAGTTCTTGTGTTCCAGGCCAGAACACAATGTAATAAATTGTTTTAAAATTATGCACTAGGCCTTAGCAGAAGTGATCGATTGTCCTTTTAAAGGATTAAGATGTTTTCTTTTGAAATTATTTGGATAAATATGTAAATGTGAAAATTTAACTTCTGAAAAAGAGAAAATACACTGATTCAGCCATGAAAGAGCCTCTTTAATTTCAAGACTGAATTTCCAAACAAACTAATTAATTATAAATGCATTGTGTACTTGTCCTGTCAGTGTCCATGTCCAGATACATCAAAAGAAAAACAAACGGGTGGATGGGAAATGATATTCACTGTATGTGATCACATTTGAAAGACTGGGTGATTACCCCAAGAGGGGAGGAGGGTACTCCCAAAATTTCAGGGTGGGGGTGCGCTGCTGAGTCCCCCAAAACCTGACCTTGTTCCTGACCAAGAAAAGCTGCAAAGTGATACCCTGTTCCACACTCAAAGCAAGAAAAGCATGTGCTGTTCTTGATGCTAACTCTGACTCTAACATTTGGCATCCTGTTCTTGACCAAAACACCGTAATTTATATAGTTACCTTGTTCTTGATCAAAACAACATAATTTGTGTACCCTGTTACCATACCCTGGACAGCAGCACATACCTGTACAGTCAATGTATGGGAGTACCTCCCTCCCCCCTGGGTGATTACTAAATTGTAATATAAATAATACTGTACATAACAGAATGCTGTTTAGTTTGAGTTCTGTACAAATGAAATGCTTTCAAGACAATGTTTAATCTGACCAAAGCAGACCTTACAAAGGCCAATATTTGCTGATCAACTGAAAGGCTTCCGCAGAAATAACAAAAATGCCTTTAGCAGTGCTCATTTATATTCAAATCTGACCAAATCAAGCATGTTTTCAAAACAAGTCACCCAACCAAAAGGGGGATTTGACCGAACCCCCCCTCCCCTCCCCCCCCGAACCTCCCTTGAATCCACCATATAACTTGGGATCTGTGCGAAGTCCCTCCTACATCCCCACCTCATCCCCAGCAGTTTTAAAAGCTCCCTGTGAGCAATCAAGCTGCATTTCAGAAAGGGAGCAAGAAAAGGGACCTTGAGATATGTCAAGGTGTGCAAAGTGGACGGGAATTTGCAAACAGATGTAAACAACTGAACTATGTTTTCAACTAAATAGTAGGCCAGCACAATGTAGATAAAGGGATGGAGTGGTATTACAATGTACAGGCCCAGGGGGGGGGGGAGTACTCCCTAGGTCAGATGTTGGGGGTGCTTGTCAGAAAATCAGACAAATTACCTTATTACATGCAAATAACACAGGTACTATATTAATGCGCTGGAAATTTACGCGGTAATTAATTAACCCAGATGAAGATGAGACTTTGTATATGCGGTAGTTAATTAACGCGGATTCCAAAGAGACTTACTAAAGTGGGATTTAATTAACGTGGTTAAGAGCCTTCAAACTTTCAAATGGTATTAATTTTATGCGAGCTTCCATTAATGTAGTTTTAAATGCAGTGTTTCTTTAGAGAAGTATTTCAAAAGGTTGGGGTTTTTCAATAGAAAAACAAAAGCCAGATACAGTGCATGCTGTTATTTGTGCACGCTGTTATTTGCTGTGCTTTTATTTGCATGAAAACCCTCTTAAATTACGAAATAACTTTGTTTTTTCTGTATTCCAACAAGTTGCTTGCAATGATGAGAAGGTCACAAAACTACCATCGATTATTTTACACGAGACATTAAATAATGGCTGATAAATTTACGCGGAGAACAAATTCACGTGGAATAAATTAACACGGATTTTTTAAAACCGCATTCATTTCACGTAATAAGGTACCCTAAAAATTATCTTAGTTACCTAGCAGATAGTTTGCTTCCCCAAAAAATACCTCTATTGACTCAAAATACCCTAAAAAATACCGGAACATATACTATATATTACATATGATCTATCACAGTATCAGTTGAAATACATGTACGAATTAATCGGATGTCATTTATTGTTACAAGTCAGCGAAAAGAAGCCGGGATCCTGATTTGTGCCAAGACTACCCCTAAAAAATAACAGACTTTTTAACACTCTGCTCTTGCCTAAGCAAACCCCTAAAAATTACTGAATCGCCAATTTTAACCCCTAAATTGCTAAAAATACGACGAGCACCCCTGACCTCCTACTATCGGGAGTAACCCCCCGGGGGTAGAGGAAGGAAGTGGGAAGAATAAGTGAATCCCAAGTGTAGTTAGTCTAGTTAGTCATTACTTAAGCATCTAAAGTATGTGGATTTAGATAACTATTTTTAAATTGGTTTATTATTATATAAATATCAAAAATGACTGTTTTTCATGTTTCTGGAACCGGAAGTTTGTTACTACTTGTGGATCGAGCTACTAATGTGGAGTTGTGCAACAACATCAATGACTGATCATGGCGCCAATATTTTTCAAACCAATACCATATACAAGGGAATATCGCAACCTTATGATAAATTAATGAGTTCACGAACAAAGAGATTGCTAGAATGAAAAACATAGCCCAACCTTAAACTTTGCTTCCTTGCACTGTTCTGTGTTGCAGCAAGTGGGAGTTCCACACAGTTGCTTGCCTGGCTGGTGCTACGATCATTCTTTGCGTACTGTAAACCTGGATTAAAGCAAATCGTCGTGTTTATTTATCAAAAAACATTCTGTACCTTTTCCATGCTTTCTTTTAGAAAATTTTACCTAACGTAGCACTTTCTACAACTTCCGAAAATTTTTCCAAGTTTTCTTCTTCTTCCGAACTACCATCGGACGCCATGTTGGACTTGAACTCCTTACCCCTCCGGGGAGAGTTTTATTTTGTGAACCTGGAAGCGAGGCAGGTTAAAGAAAATGTCAAAACATGGACGTCTGATCGAGCAAACGTAGTTGAATTTGTTCGGAAATATCTGAAAATGAAGCTTCAAAATGGTAGTCTTGTTTGACAAGAAACTTCGTGAAGCGTTGCTTTAGTTGTAACGTTAATATGGCTTCAAACGCGTACCAGAATTTTGATGATGGTTTGACAAATTCGAGCTCCAACGAAGAGCTGAACCCTGTTCTTCCGAATGTCGGAACAAGGCAGGCTTCGAGATCGCACGTTCCGATAGAAGCGAAAGTGAACGTTAGCAATGGACGCCAAGGCGAGACTACCAATGAAAGAGATCTTGGAAGTGGGATTTTAAGACATCAGGTTGTGGAGGTAAGACAATAAATTATTTACTATATTTTGCGTGGTTGCGCAAGCAAGCTGAAAAATTGTTTTAATACCACATCTGTACAGGCGTGATTTTTTTATGTCACGAACTTTTTGTACTATTTCAGTAAATATCATAAACTCAAAGTACGATTTAGTTTCCTACTTGATTTTTACTGTCTGAGCTGCGTTCCTGTAGTGTTTCCATCTGAGATTATTAACCCTTCCGCGGCTCGTGCCCTGTGTAAATGATCTTTGTAGTACAGTTTTAGAAATTTAGATTGTTATCTGTTTCGCGGTTTCAAAGTTGGTTTCTTTTAGAAGTAAAGGTTGAAATAACTGATTATTCAAAGTTTTTATGATTGTTTTGGTAAACGTTTGCGCTGAGATTCTACCTTATCAGTTCACCCTTGTGACAAAATTGCCATGGACAGTGACAGCGACAGTCTCATATTCATTTATTATTATTGCATTTGTTTTAAAATTTTTAGGGAGCATTCATAATTTATGGGGTAGGGGGCTATGAGGGTTTTGTGTTTTTCAAGAATATTTTTTGGTTACCCCCCTCTGCTTCAACCTATAATATAATTCCATGATCCCCTAACCAACAGAGTTTCAGTAGATACTAAATCCAATGCCCCCCCAAGACCTTTTTGAATAAAAAGATTTAGTTTCTTTGCTTCTTGTAATATGATTTATATTTCACCTTGATGAAAAGCCCAAGAAATCAACTTTTCTGAAAGAATGAAATTTCTATGATTATTCTATGGAAAATAAGTATAAATTTAATACATTTAACATTTGTTTATTTATATTCTTCTAATAAAATTTGTTTATAGTTTTCAATTATATTAAAGTTCCTCCACAGCTCGAAGATATTATCAACCTATAAAAGGATAGTGTAAGCTAGTCTTTTCTGCATGGCCCCCCTTTTCTAAACCTTTGCCTATAATCGATAGCCCCCTAAATTATTACTGCGGAAAATGGCTGGGATCCCGTTAACCCTTTCAGCCCCAAGCATGACATTTTACATGTTGCTATTTAAATTATCCTAAACAGTGTCAATACTTTCCTTTTAAAAAGTTTGGGAGAATTTGGCTTTTCATACTAAATAGCTTCCTTTCTTTATTCTCACAACCAAATAACTTGTTTTGTATTAATATTATAAGGAGAAAGTAGATGTTGATAAACTGGCTGTGGCTGAAAGGGTTAAAATCCTCATAGCCCCCCCTCCCCCAACCAATAAATTATGGATGCTCCCTTAAATAAATGTTTCTCTTGTCATACAAATAATTTTCATTATCAATAAAAAATATAGATCTATTATCTAATGATGTAGACTGAAGTTATACCTTTTTTTGTAGGGAGAGAACTATTTTATTTTGTCAGGGCAGAGGGGGGGAGGGGAGAACCTTTTACTTTAGTGGAGGACAAGGTTCAACAAAACATTTTTGATGGGGAGACCTGTGATATTTCAACCAAATAAACAGCAAAATGATAGCAAAAAGTAAAAATGCTTGCAACATCAACAACATTATAGAGCAGAATTAAAGACTGCAGAGAGAATTAAAATCTCCAAAATTCAGTAGTTATATCATGGGTGGTGGGAAACATTGGTTACAAGTATCATTGAGATGTTTAAATTTAGAATTTGAATATGAGGAGAAAATGGCAACTTGAGTTGTAATGGAAAATTCACTTCAAAACAAATGCAGAGAACATTTAATTGTGGCTTGCAGAGATGTTTATATCAGAAATAGGACTTTGTGAGCACAAATCAACACACACCAACAAAGGCTTGAGTTATTTTGTGTCATTTTAACATCTCAATGATACTTGTAACCAATGTTTCCCACCACCTGTGGTTATATTATATATTCAGCTTTGCCAGAATTCATAGCATCAACAACAAACAAAATGAGAGTTAAAGTGCTACTAGGACCAAAGTTTTTAACCACGATTTTTTTGCAGATACCCAATAAACAACTCACTAATTAAAACCAAATCGAGATATAAAATCTGGAAGTATAATTTTTTGAGGTCCAATTGTGGTGTTTTTATGTCCGCCATTAGTTCAGTGCGAATCGCCGCATCACGCTGTGTTGATCAAGATATTAGTGGATATGATGTCAATTACTCAATCTGCACCATTCAAAGTTGCAATGCATGCAGAGAGGTCAAGTGAATTTCATTCGCTTCCTAAGTTAGTTTATTTACTATAATCTTTTATATATTTTCCTGAGGCTTAATGGTTGGTAGAAGGTGTGCAGTTTTTAGTTGTAGCAAAGAAAGGGATGACAAGGCTAGTATTTCCATTCGTTCTTGCCCTGCGAGTAAAACTGTGAGAGACAAATGAGTGAGGTTCACCCAGCTATATTAAAAGGATTTTCATCCAAAAGGCTCTTTCCCAGTTTGCTTCATTCATTTTCTGTTGTCAGTGTTCCAAAGGGCTATTCATATACCAGAGGACAACAGCAAAATCTCATTAAAGGAGCAAATTTCCCCACTATTTTCAAGCACAAGCAAATATTAAATAAGAACAATACGACACGCTGGCTAAGGGAGCCATGACAGCTTTTGCTAGTAACAGTCAGGGCCCATGGAAGTACTGCAAATTGTAAAAACAGCAAATATATTAAACTAAAAGCAATGCACAGTTCCTATTAGCAATTTTAACATTTTTTAAGTTGCATTTATTTAGAAAAACTGATTGAAGTTAATAACAAGAAATATTAATGTGAAAAACTGATTTTGTTTTCATTTCTATATATATATAATTTTAAACTGTCTGTTATCTTTTTAATGAAAACAGTTTTAATAAATAGAATAATCATACTGATCATAATAAGTGACCTTTGATAAGACCAATGATAAGAATTTCTTTATGGTAATTCACTCTTCTTGTTTTTCTAAGTTGCAATATGATATTGCCAATTTAAGGATTTGGTCAAATAGAAGCTCCCAGTTATTAATAATTAACAAGAACTGCATTTAACCGTAGTTCATAATATGCAAATTGTCTGTAAATTCAGTTTGTACATGATTTTATCATGAATCTTGTACATACAGTATACAAGTAAACAGATGCATCAGCCATCTGATGACTCAATACTGCAGTTTTTCCCAAGAAAACTGGTTTCTAATGTAATGTAACATGTAATGTACATGTAGTGCTTGTGCTTGTACTGTCAGTTTCTTAATAACTGATATTGAAGCCTGGGAGTTAGTTGACAGTCCTTGCTGTTACACACAGCTGTTTGGAAGATCTTGGCCTTCAATTATGTCAGTCTCAGAAGAACCTCATGTATGTGCTGGAAATTTGACTCTTAAAACCTCTTGGATCTAGAGCAAGAACTACAGTCAGTGATGTCTTTACAATAGAGGTCATGGACAAACTTCAAAATTAAATATTAAGTTGACCATTTTATTTTATTTCATGTATTTTTTTTGCCTTTAAGACTTGATATCTGAGTACCCAGTTGATAATAACTCCAGTTTTAGAATTTTCAAGCATGTATTTTCAAAAATGTGTAATATAAATTTAAGCAGCAGAGCACCCAGCAAATTGTTATAAATAGATATAAAATAATAGTCAGACATGTAGTTCATACAGGCTTCTGGAGCCATGTTCACAGAAAGTTCAAGAAGCACAACATTAGAATCAAATGATAATATATTAGTTAATATGAAATATATATATAATGCTATGTGGAAATAACTTGTACAGTTATATATAATAAATAATCATTTTTTCCAGGACCCATCAACGTCACTTCTTCATTCTGTAGATAGCAAGGAGAAAACATCAAGTTTTCAGTAAGTTTGAACATTAAACTACTTTCAATTGATTAATATGTCCAAAATTGCAATGATATTATTTTGAAATTAATGCTCAGTGGCATGTACACAAGGCCTAGCTATAGGTAATAGCTTACAACAATTTACAGTTTTGCAAAGTAATCAAAGTTTTGCTTGATCCATTCCTCTGTGGGAGTCAAAAATCACAACTGTCATATTTGGGCTCAGGAATTTAACATAAACATCGCATATAGCCCCACAAGGAATGGATCTAACAAGTTTTACATTAGTAAGAGGGACCGACTTCATCAAAAATTAAGTTTTACACCTGTCAGTCAAGAATGAAATGTATTTTACAAGACAATAGTTTAATAGTGTTATACTTACAAAGAAGATGAGGGAAACTGTCACTTGTAAATGATGAACTAGTGAAAATTTTAGTTTAGAACATTGAATTGACTCAAGGCCCTGGTCTTTGCAAATATTATATATATATATGTACTAGAAACTGCATTATGCAAATGAGTGCTGCGAGGTGAAAGCAGTATTGATGGATAGTTTGAGATACACTTTTGCCTCACTCAGGGCGATTCATTTGGTTTGTTTGCCTTGCAAATTGCTGAGATTTACATGTATGCAAAATAAAGGTGATATTTCACACGTGTCAAAATATCATATTTTGACTTGTGTGTCAAATATCACTTTCCCGCCAAACTTTCCCGCCTTAGAACTTGTTAGCCAATCAGAGCAATGACCTGCTTTTTGAACGGCATGAAAACTTTGGAGTACGATGCTTTGTTTCAGTGAAAGCACAAAGTGATTACATTACAAGTGAAGTGGGGTGTTTGTTGTTTCTTTAGTTTTACTTCCCTTTAAAGTTTTTTCTCCAGGTTGTAAAGTTTTAGTGATGCCCATGTAACTCACTGATGAGTACAGGTCCAGCTCAGCCCTGCACGAAACAGAACTGTATGAAGAACCAGGATCAAACTCAACCGTGTCCATTAGTTTATTTATTAAATAATTATATATAAACAACATAATTATATATACTATAGCTATGATGCTATTGAAATATTTAAAGACCAACAGCAACATGTGTTCGACCTGAGTGCAGGATTTTCTGTCTGTTTACAGGTCAAACTCAATGGATTTTGATTCCACAGAAGATCTGAGTGAATATAAGAAACAAACATTGTTGTGAGTAACCCTTTAATAATAAAAAAACTATAATAATAATTGTAATTATAATATTAATTTAATAATGTAAACTAGCTTTACTAAATGGTTCTGAGTTAATAGAAATCAGCCAGATTAAAAGTCTCTGAAATTTGGAATGTAAAAACTGAAGAAATGATATTATTTTTAATTATCTTTTCAAATTATTCAGGAAAGGCATTTCAACTAAATCATGATTTACAAGGCAGCGTTTCACTAAGATTATGAATCACGTGGCAGTAAAATGTCTAATACATGTACAATCACAAAAATGACCTTACCCCCTCCCCCCAACCCATCCCCGTCTAAATACCATATCTACCTGTGTATAATATGCACTTTTTTGTCTCAAATTTCGCCTTCAAAATCAACATGTGTATTATCCTCAGAACTCTTTGTTTTCATACTAGAAATACATTTGTATATTGTTAACTAGCACATCTCTTATGGCAGTGGCATTGTTAGTGAACTACAGGTACCTTTATTAATTGCTTTGAAGTTGTGGGTTGCGAAAGTTTGGCATTGACTATGTGGTGGTCTTGATTAGGATTTAAGGAAAGAAGCTTGCTTTCACTCGAGATTGATGTTTTTGAAGTGCTTGTGACGGATGACGTCAAGAAAGCAGTGATACATGGAAACACTGATTTGTTGGTCATACTGACTTTGATTCTTCAGCCACACAATGTTGATTTGAACAAACTAAAAGTATTCAAAGATAAAGGGAGAAGCAAATAGATGGAATGGATGGTGTAAGGAATTCATGAACATTAGACAAAAGAAGATGTTGGAAGAAACTGATATTGTTGTGGGATGCTCAAATGTGGAGAGAGATTCCTGCAGAAATGATCTATAGTGTCTGCATTCTTGGAAGTGTTGCATCACGAACAGTTTAGATGAAACACAGGATGATCTGATCTACGACAGTGACCAGTGTCTGTGAGAAATTTTTGCAGATACTGAAGTCCTCTGATAAGTCTAAATTTGAAGGTTTTATCTTAGTTTGAAAACTGTACAATTGCAAATTGTTAGCAAACATAAGACTGATGTGACATGAGCCAGAATGTTTTGTCCTTTTATTGTTGACTCTTTATGCCGTCAATCACGATAGATATTCCTATATACAGGAAAATATTTAAAGAAATTTCAAGTTTTGAGTGCGCTGTAAATAGGTTTGTTAAAATAAATTGTCCAATTAATTTAATTTATAGTTATATAGATTTAGATATACCAGAAATGTAAATTATAAAATATACTTGAATAAAGTGGGATTTTTTGTCAAAATAATTTGGCCTGAAAATCAAGGTGCATATTATACATGGGTGCATATGTATTATACATGGGTAGACATGCTCCACACTTGATATATAAATCTTTGTTCATAATGTTGTACTTAAGGGGTTTTGGAGTGTACACATTTGGAAGGGGCTTACTGGCTGTATAACAGAAATAAAGTCAAAAACAATTTAAATTAAGCTCCCATATTTGTCAGAAAATCTTCACTTGTGAGAATATGGAAAATATGCCACTGGTGTCTCACATGTAAATTTTCATGAACTGTATGAGTGCTGTGTTTCTCCGGTAAAACCCTTTTACCTAGCTATATTTAGTAAAATTATGCTGGTATATTATTAATTTTCTCATTTAATAGCAATGGAAATAGGATCATGTGATGTTAAAAGTTTTGTTTACATGTGTCCAGAGATCACTATATAAAGCTAGCAGCAATAATTTCTCCTCATTTTTCCAGCTGGTTGAGACATCCCAAAGTAAAAGAGAACTGGAAAACTGTCACAGCAGCATTCCTGCTCTTCATATTTGGAATTGGTAGGTTGTGAGTGAAAGGAAATAAGAAAGAATGCCAGGGTGCAACAAGTAGGAATGAAGGGGTGAGAAATAGGAGAGGAATAGGAGAGAATTAAGGGTGTGAAAAGTTGGATACAAGGGGGTTAGAATTAAGAGAGACAGGTAAGAAATGGGTCTGAAGGGGTGAGAAATGGGAGAGAAAGGATGGGAAATTAGGTGAGAAAAGGGTGAAAACTGAGATTCATGAGAGATGTGAAATTGGGAGAAACAAATGATACATTTGTCTATTCATTTATACCAAAAGATATTATAATAGTAAAATTATAAAATACTTGTAATTATTATTGTTAAACCAAAAAGGTGCAAACTTAAATCAGATCCAAGGTTATAATACTTCACTTCATGCAGTGTACAGTATCACCAGATTGGGCACCCATACATACAATGTACAGTATCACCAGATTGGGCACCCTGTGCATACAGTGTACAATATCACAAGATTGGGCACCCTGTGCATACAGTGTACAGTATCACAAGATTGGGCACCCTGTGCATACAATGTACAGTATCACCAGATTGGGCACCCTGTGCATACAGT